>CM019908.1:35813848-35864785 GCA_009764595.1 Geothlypis trichas
TGTAAATTTATTTTATCATTCTTTTATGTAATATAGTATCATAAAATAATAAATTAACCTTCTGAGAACATAACATCAGATTCATCCTTCCCCTTTCCTTTCCTTTCCTTTCTTTTCTTTTCCTTCCTTTTCTTTCTTTCCCTCTTTTTTCCTTTCCTTTCCTTTCCTTTCCTTTCCTTTCCTTTCCTTTCCTTTCCTTTCCTTTTCCTTTCCTTTCCTTTCCTTTCCTTTCCTTTCCTTCCTCCGTGGGGCACCCCAAAAATACAATACCTGGTAATCCAAATACAATACCTGATAATAACCTTTGCTCTGTGTTCCTTGTCTCTATTGTCCTTTATTGAACTTTTTACACTTTCACAGGAGTTTCTATGTTTTTCACACCTTTGCTCTGTGTTCCTTGTCTCTATTGTCCTTTATTGAACTTTTTACACTTTCACAGGAGTTTCTGTGTTTTTCACACCTTAGCTCTGTGCTCCTTGTCTCTATTGTCTTTTATTGAACTTTTTCCATTTTCACAGGGGAGTTTCTGTGTTTCTCACAGCGTTCAGCACCAGGAACAGCTCCCCAAGCCCTCCCGCTCCCCATCTCTCCCCGTTTGTTTGATTTTCATTTCTCCTTGCTGCATTCCCCCCTCGCTCCCAGCCCCCGTTTTTATGGATGTGGCCCAATAAAGCTGTCAGAACAAAGCAGCAATAATGCAATAAAGCAATGGGAGCTCTGGGCTTTGCTTGGCTGATCCAGGAGGGAGCAGGAGCTCACCACAGCTCTGCCCTCCACGAGCCCCAGCCCAGCACAAAATCCACTTTTACAGCAGAGTTTGGGGCTGATTCTCACAGAACTTCAGCTGCTGTGAATGCCAGCTGGGAGGGCTCCCCTCCAGTCCATCTGGGGGTGTCTAAAGGGAAACCATGGGGAATAGAACATCAGGGCTGCTCCCACAGGGAAATGTCACAGAAAGAGCAGGAAAAGGCCCCAGACACTTCTGAATCCAGCTGGTGGAGAACCACCAAGGAAAGGAAACCTATTGGAAAGTTGCTTTTGCCTTATCAAAATTCCAGAGATGCGATTTTCCTCATTTAATTCATTTTTCATCATTGTCTATTCCAGAGCCAGGCCCAGATTCTCCTGAATCCTCAATAAGAATATTCTGGATGTGCATTTGCCATTTTACACGGAGATGCAGAGCACAGGTAAGGAAAGGGGTTATTCTTTTCTAGCTGCAATTCCATTACAGCCGAGCAGCAGGATTGAATAAATGAAATTACCTCTTATTAAATGCATACAACCATCTTACAGGGCATGGGCAGTCCAATGAGAAGTCTATTGTAGACTTCACTTAATTCTCAATGAATATTGGCAATTAAGTGAAGTCTACAATAGACCATGTTCTTGCTAAAATAAATAAACTTTTATAATTTCATATTTTTAAACCGTTTATTAAATGAAGTCTACAATAGACCATGTTCTTGCTAAAATAAATAAATAAATAAACATATTTATAATTTCATATTTTTAAACCGTTTATACTCTGATGGCCATTAAATGGAAATTAAATTGGAAACAAAAAGCTGGGGCTTGGGTGATCAGGTGAGCCAGGCTGGGGACCTTGGAGGAACCAGGAGATGTGGGGATTGGGTGCTCTGAGCCTTCTGACCCAAGATATATTTGTCCAGTTTGTTATCTAAAAACCCTGCTCATTTCTCTAAAACAAACATTTAATTGTTATGCAGGAAATCAGCCATTCATGGCCTTTTCTCAATAAAAGCAAAGGAAAATATTTAGGTTTCCATTTTTCAGGATTGATGTTTTCTGCACAAGTGTTCTGCTCTGGGAGCTGTCCTTCACCAGGTGATCAGAGTGAGCAAAGGGTTTGTGTCCCTGGATTTTATTTACCAGCTCAGATTATTTATGAGATGGCTGCAATTCTGAGCCCCTCAGAGTAATAAAGTGCCCAATTAAATTAAGATGAAAACTTCCTTGATAACCTCCAAATCACCAAATTCTTCTGTCAGCAACATCCCCAAATAACTCACACTGACTTTGGGTTGTGTTTGTCAGAATTGCAGGTTTAGCAGGAGGCACAGCTCTCCTGCCTGCAGAACACCTAATTTCCAAGTTACAGAATTCTTCACTTGATTTCCAAATTAAACAACATTTCAGTTAATTTCTGAGTTAAAGAATTGTTCAGTAGATTTCCAAACGAAATAAATTTTCAGTTAATTTCTGAGTTACAGAATTGTTCTGTTGATTTCCAAATTAAATAACATTTCAGTTAATTTTTGAGTTACAGAATTGTTCTGTTGATTCCCAAACTAAATAACATTTCAGTTAATTTCTCAGTTACAGAACTGATCAGTTATTTCCCAATTAAAGGATGATTCTCTTTTGCAGAGATCTTTCCTGGAGGGTTTTGCACAGCAAACCTGGGCACCAAGTGCTGCTGGAGCCCTGCCTGGCACCCTGGCTGAGTCTCACCTGGCCCTTCCAGCAGCACAAACTGCAGCACTGGGCTTCCCCAGAGCTTTAACTGTGGGGTGAGTAATGTTGGACTGGGTTTTCCCCCAGAGCTTTGGGGTGAGCAATGTTGGACTGGGTTTTCCCCCAGAGCTTTGGGGTGAGCAATGTTGGACTGGGTTTTCCCCCAGAGCTTTGGGGTGAGCAATGTTGGACAGGATTTTACCCCAGGGCTTTAATTTTGGGTTGAGCAATGTTGGACTGGGTTTCCCCCAGAGCTGTCATTGTGGGGTGAGCAATGTTGGGGTTTTCCCCCAGAGCTTTAACTGCTGGGTGAGCAATGTTGGACTGGGTTTTACCCCAGAGCTTTAATTTTGGGGTGAGCAATGTTGGGGTTTTACCCCAGGGCTTTAATTTTGGGGTGGGCAATGTTGGACTGGGCTTTACCCCAGGGCTTTAATTTTGGGGTGAACAATGTTGGGGTTTTACCCCAGGGCTTTAATTTTGGGGTGAGCAATGTTGGACTGGGTTTTACCCCAGGGCTTTAATTTTGGGGTGAACAATGTTGGACTGGGTTTTACCCCAGGGCTTTAATTTTGGGGTGAACAATGTTGGACTGAGTTTTATCCCAGAGCTGTAATTTTGGGGTGAGCAATGTTGGGGTTTTACCCCAGGGCTTTAATTTTGGTGTGGGCAATGTTGGACTGGGTTTTCCCAGAGCTGTACTTTTAGGGTGAGCAATGTTGGACTGGGTTTTCTGCCAGAGCTTTGGGGTGAGCAATGTTGGACTGGGTTTTATCCCAGAGCTGTAATTTTGGGGTGAGCAATGTTGGACTGGGTTTTACCTCAGAGCTGTAATTGTGGGGTGAGCAATGTAGGACTGGGTTTCCAGAGCTGTAATATTGGGGTGAGCAATGTTGGACTGCCTTTCCAGAGCTGTAATTTTGGGGTGAGCAATGTTGGACTGGGTTTTCCCCCAGAGCTGTAATTTTGGGGTGAGCAATGTTGGACTGGGTTTTCTCCCAGAGCTGTAATTTTGGGGTGAGCAATGTTGGATTGGGTTTCCAGAGCTGTAATTTTGGAGTGAGCAATGTTGGATTGGGTTCTCTCCCCTTTTCCCCTCAGGGATCCTGGGGCAGAGCAGGACACCCAGGAATTTGGGATATTTTACCCACAGACCCATTTTAATCAAACCCCTGAGGCTCCTGGAGCATCTCTGTGTTGGGAGCAGCTCAGGCTGTAAATAACTGGAGCATTTAGGAGAATTTACACCCCTGGGGCCAACCCTGGAGGATTAAAACCTCCTGGAACCATTTACCTTGAGAAAATGATAAAACTTCCCAGGGCTGATGGTTCCTGGGGAGGAGATTGGAAGCAGAGGCTGTGCTTGGCCTGTCCTTACCAGGTATCAATTGCAGTCCCCAAAGACATTTGCTGCCATTATTTTGATATCCCTGCCCTTTGCTGCCCTTGGAGTGCTGGGATTGTGGTGCTGGGACAGATTCAATTAACAAAGCAGAGGGAGCTGACCTTTCCCAGGCTGTTATTCTAGCCCTGATTTGCTTTAGGGGGGAAATACTTCTTTCTTTCCTGGATAAATATGAAATAACAAATAAATAACCCATTGATTTGTGGTCTGGGGAAAAAAATAGACAAAAAAAAAGAAGAAGGAGAGGGAAGAATGAAGTGGTGAGGCTCAGACACTGCAGTGGCTCAGTGGCTCCCAGCTCCCATCTGTCCCCATCAGGGAGGTGTGGAGGGCTCCTGGAGAGGTTTCCCCAGGGAATTAGCTCAGCTCTGTCCCTCTGCTGGCTCTGGGGCTGCTCTCCTGCAGGGACAGCAGGAAATGTCCTTTCTGTGGCTCTTCCACAGGTGACAAACCAGGCTGTGACACTGGGCCAGCTCTGGCTGGGCTGGGCAGGTCACTGGGGATGGGATCTGGGACAGGCTTGGCTCTGGGGTTGGGATTTGGGATGGGATCTGGGGCAGGTTTGGAATTTGGGATGGGATCTGAGGCAGGTTTAGCTCTGGGGTTGGGGATTTGGGATGGGATCTGGGGCAGGTTTAGCTCTGAGGTGAAATTTGGGATGTGGCCTCTGAGGGGCTGGATTTTTGATGGGATCTGGGGCAGGTTCAGCTCTGAGCCTGGGCTGGGATTTTGGATGGGATCTGGGGCAGGTTTGGCTCTGGGGTTGGGGATTTGGGATGGGATCTGGGGCAGGTCTGGCTCTGAGGGGGAATTTGGGATGGTGCCTCTGAGGGGCTGGAATTTTGGATGGGATCTGGGGCAGGTTTAGTTCTGGCTGGGCTGGGGATTTGGGCTGGGATCCTGGGGCAGGTTTGGCTCAGGCTGGGCTGGGGATTTGGGCTGGGATCTGGGGCAGGTTTGGCTCAGGCTGGGCTGGGGATTTGGGATGGGATCTGGGGCAGGTTTGGCTCTGGGGTTGGGATTTGGGATGGGATCTGGGGCAGGTTTAGCTCTGAACCTGGGTTGGGGATTTCAGATGGGATCTGGGGCAGGTTCAGCTCTGTGGTTGGGGATTTGGGATGGGATCTGGGGCAGGTTTGGCTCTGGGGTTGGGGATTTGGGATTGGATCTAGAGCAAGTTTGGCTCTGAGCCTGGTTTGGGGATTTGGGCTGGGATCTGGGGCAGGCTCAGCTCTGAGCCTGGGCTGGGATTTGGGCTGGGATCTGGGGCAGGCTCAGCTCTGCGCCTGGGCTGGGGAGGTCCCTGGGGCTGGGGCACAGCCTGGGCTCCTGTCCCCTGTCCCAGGCTCCTGTCCCAGCCCAGGTGACACCTCAGGTCGTTTCCAGCCCTCTGATCAGGCAGCACAGGAGATGATGTCCTCAATCATCCTGTGTCTGCTCCTTCCCAGCCTGCCCCAGACCAGGGGACGGCTCCCATCGCTCTCCCTGGGATTCCTGCAGATCTCCAGAGCAGGGAGCTGGGATTGATGGAAATTACAGACACAGATAATAACAGCAACGTGTATTATTTATAGATCACACAATCCAGGCTCAGAAAACAAACAATAAAGCACAATAAAGCAATTTTCTATTGCTCAGCTCTGACAGGCAGGCTATAACCCTTAGAGGTGTTTGGATGACCATTCTCAGAGCCAAATGAGACACTGCAGTGCTTCCCAAAGTGTGTTTGTGTCCTGATGAATGAGAACGAGCCGAGAGGAAGGCTGGAAATGTGACAATCCACAGCAGCACTGTTAATTTTCCACAGCTTTGTCATTTACCTGCAGAACCTTAATCTGTTTCTGGTATGGCTTTGTGGTTGCTCCTTCCATCAGAGCCCCACAGACTGCAATATTCCGCTCAGTGAGCTGAGATATCTGTCGATGGAAAAGCAGCTCCTCATCAAAGCCCTGGGAGCTGCTGTGGGCCTGTTCTGTGCACTGGGATTACCTGAGGAAACATTGCATGGGCTGAGAAACAGGCTTTTTTTATTTAGAGAGAGCAGAATCAAAACTTCTAAATTAAAAATACAATTTTTTCTGGCTTTAATTCAGTAAGGTGCTCTAGCCTCTCACAGAATTCATCTGCAAGGGGGGCAGGAATAATCCCTTAATGAGAAACAAAGAAGGGGAAATGTTTTATTTGATGTTGGGCTCAGCTGCCCTGAGCTCTCTGGCTCTAGGGGTGGTGTCTCATCCCCTCTCCTTCCCAGGGTGTTCCCAGTCCCTGCACAGAGCCAGGGGTGCCACACATCCCTGCCAGCTCTGTGCCCTGCTTGGACCCCTCTGAGCCCTCAGATTTCAGCACAAAGGGTTCTGTCCTCTTGGGAGAGCCCCAGGAGCAGCCTGGGACAGGGGAGATGGCCACGAGCATGGGATGGGATTGGGAATGGGGATGGGATGGGATGGGATTTCAGATGGGGATGGGATGGGATGGGATGGGATGGGATGGGATGGGATGGGATGGGATGGGATGGGATGGGATGGGATGGGATGGGATGGGATGGGATGGGGGAGCCTTGAGGTCCTTCCCAGGCAGGTTTTTCCCCCTGGCACATCCCAGGTTCAGCTGACAGAACCCACAGTGTCTCCTCAGGTTCTGCCCCCTGTTAAACACAAATTGTGCTTGGAGAGAACCATGGAATGAGCTGAGCTGGGAGGGATTCCAGGCTGCTCCAGCCTGCCCTGGGCATTTCCAGGGCTCCTGGAAGGGCCTGCTCTGGGCAGTTGCAGCTGATTCTGAGTTCTGAGCTGGCCTTTAGCCCTGCCCTGGCCCAGCAGCTGCCCCAGCAGGGGCAGATTCCAGCCCTGCCATGGATCCAGGCCTGCACCCCTCATTTTCCATAAATTTATGTTCACAGGGACGTGCTGGCACCAATTCCTCTTTCCTGTTATCTCTGCGTTTCTGTTGAAGGCCCATTATTGGCTTTAATCAGTGAAATGAATTTGTTAATGAACTGCCTGATAAGCTTGCCATGGCTAATGTTGGGAGGGTTTTATCTCCCTTTTTTGTTTTGGTTATTGTTTCTTCCATATCAAAGAACTAAATAAATACATTAAAAAGCTGCTGCAGCTGATGGCAGCCTGGTCTCTTGCTTCAGGCAAATCGTGGGAGTAAATTCAGTTACAGCTGCTCTGATGGGCAGAGGAGCTAATGGGAATTTCAGCAGGAGCTGAGGAGGATCTGGGCTGTTGGGCCTGTTCACCTGCACGGGCCCAGGGATGGCACGAACCCCCTGGGGCTGTATAATTATATCATTATTATATAATTATACATATATAATAGTAGATTGTTCAGCTGACTTCAATGCAATGTTTTATATGTCTATATATACTATATATAATATAATGTAATTCATAATTATTATATAATTATATGACTACGTAATTATATCATTATTATTATATAGTAACATATTATATATTGTTATTATAATTGTTATTATAATAACAATAAATATATAAACAGTATATATTTATATATTATTATATATAATATATTATTATATATTATATATTATATATTTATATATTTATATATTTATATATATATTTATATAATAATTATATACTGTTATATTATATAAGAATACATTATAATATATAATATATAATATATAATATATAATATAATATATAATATAATATATAATATAATATACAATATATAATATTTATATGTTATACATATATTATATATATTATATATATAATATTATATATATATATATTTTATATTATATATTATATATTATATTATATATTATATATTATATATTTTATGTTTCATTATATTATATGTTTCATTATATTATATATTATATATAATTATATGCTATTTATAACGATAAATATTATATTTATATTTATGAATATAATAATATTAAACATTTCTGCTTCACCAGAGCACGGGAACGTTGCAGGTGACCCCATTCCTGTCCAGGTGTCCTTGCAGACACCATTCTAGGCCAGCTGTCCTGGTTCTAAGGCACACGAGGTTTCACGGGTTAACAATGGACCCCAGCAGCCCAGGAATATCTGCAGTGTGGAAATGCAGGGAAAGGGAAATATTTGTGAGACAAACAAAGCCCAGAGCGCTGGGGACAGCAGACTTCACCTCGCACGGAGGAGATGGGCTGGGAGCTCCTTTGTGAAGCTTGGGATGGTTTTCCCTTTCCCTTTCTTTCCCCCATTCATTTCCAAGAGGACCGCCCGGAATAGCAATGCCCTGTTTTGTCTGGCTGATAATTGCGTTGATAATTGAGCGCAATTTGGACAATCGCATTCAATCTCTGCAGATGCATATTCATGATGCCAGTGGAGCTCCATTGTCTGCTCCAGAGCAGGCAGCTTTGAAAGCAAGCCCAAAGCAGGAGCAGGTGGATTTGTCCTCCCTCTGTCCCTCCTGTCCCTCCTGTCCCCTGGTGCTGCATCTCTTCATCCATCCCCTCCCTCCCTCCCTCCCATGGGAGCAGTCCCAGCCCATCCCGTGTTTGAGACTGCCCAGCCAATTCCTGCCCTGATGCTTCTGTCAGGAAAATGAATGCACAAACACCAGAGGTTTGTGTCCAAAAGGAGACAGGGGAGTCCCTTTCTGGTTTTATTCCAACAAAGGAGAGGCCATGGGGATTCCCTGAGGTCTCTCCCGTTTTTGGAGGACCCAGCCTCCTTTTTATCCCAATTTCCAGCCACATTTCCCTTCTCTCTTTCCCCATTTCTGAGATACTTGAGAGGTTCAGACTCCCCAGAACACCTGATCCCAGAGATTCCCCTCTAATGTACAACCCTCCCTTTTCATTTTTAATTCTTACAGAATTTAGGGTTTTTTCCCCATTTCCGAGGTACTTGAGAGGTTCAGACTCCCCAGAACACCTGATACCAAAGATTTCCCTCTAATGTATAACCTACCCTTTTCATTTTTAATTCTTACTGAATTTAGAGGGTTTCCCCCATTTCTGAGGCACTTAAGAGGTTCACACCTCCCAATATGCCTAATACCAGAGATTCCCCTCTAATGTATAACCCTCCCTTTTCATTTTTAATTCTTACAGAATTTAAGGGGTTTTCCCCATCTCTGAGGTACTTGAGAGGTTCAGACTCCCCAGAACACCTGATCCCAAAGATTCCCCTCTAATGTATAACCCTTCCTTTAATTCTTACAGAATTTAGGGAGTTTTCCCTCTTTCTGAGGTACTTGAGAGGTTCACACTTCCCAATATGCCTGATATCAGAGATTTCCCTCTAATGTATAACCTACCCTTTTCATTTTTAATTCTTTCTGAATTTAGGGTGTTTTCCCCATTTCTGAGGTACTTGAGAGGTTCAGACTTCCCAGAACACCTGATACCAGAAATTTCCCTCTAATATATAACCCCTCGTTTAATTTTTAATTCTTATGGAATTTAGGGGTTTTTCTTCCCCGTTGTTTCTTTCATCTGTCAATATATATCCAGTTTCATTTACCAGCAAACCTACAGTTTGTTTTCAAAGGTAAATATCTTTTTTTTTCCATTCATTTTCCATTAAAAACCATTCACATTTTGGATCAACAATCTCCTGCCCACATTCCAGAGCAACAAAACGGAGAAGCTGAAGCTTCTCATCTTCCCAGGAGAGGAAATCCTGGCAGAGGGATTTTTCAGAAAATATCACCATGACAGACAGAACCCATGCTGAGAAGCCCCTCAGATCTTTAGGACACAATTTTTATGTTGGATTAGAGCATTTCCTGGGTCAGTTTTTAACTGATTTATTGCAAAGGTAAGGAAAGCCCCCTAAGGAGCATCGTTATGGAGCAGCCTTTGCTTCTGAAAGACGTTTACAATGAAATGTTTAAAATAAATTACTGCAGAAATATGAATATTGACATCCCCCAGGTCACACACCTGTAGTTTTGCAGTTTAATGAAATCTGGCACAATTTTTTCCCCTGATCCATTGATTTTGGCACTTTGGGATAAGGTTCAATGGGCACAGAGGAATTCAGTCAAAGGTTGGAGGTGTTGGTCTTGGGGGTCTCTTCCAACCTTAAGGATTCATTTTCAAATTTTTTTTTATGAAACAATATATTTTGAAATGTATTTTTTTAGGAAATAGAGCCACAGGAGAGCCCTGATTCCATTGGTGAGGGGGAGTTTAACAGCACCAACCCCTGAATTCCCTGTGCTGGGGTATTGCCACTTTGAAATCCACAGCACAGAGTGGGGAAAATACGTGGGAAAATAAAATTTCCTATGCAAATTGGCTGATCTTTGGGTATGAAAACATTGCATTGAGACTACAGACTGAAGTGATGCAGGAGCCGGGTGCATCATTTTACAGAAATCCCTAAATTAGCCGATTTTGACTCTTTTGTTCACAAATTGTCCTGAAGCAGCTCAGGGATTTTCTCAATGAGCAGGGCTGCAGTCTCTGGTGCGAATTTGCAACTCTCTGTCCTCCATCCACAGGCAGGATGGAAAATGCAGGATTTCTGCATGAGCAGCTTTCCACGGGCTCTCCAAATGTGCTCCCATTATTGTTATTTAATGTTTGCACACAGCAGAGCTCGCAGGAATTGCAGGAGGGTTCAAATAAAAGAGTCCAGAATTAAAACATATTTCCCTGGAACAGGTAATTTCTGCCTTGTGCAGGGATAACAGCAGGGAGGAGGTGGAAAAAATAATTATTCTCCATGTACATATTGATTTTTTTTAATATAACTTACTGAGCTGAGTGTGAAATATGGGAAATATGAACAGTTTCCCTTGTGCCTTCCCTGCTTGTTTTTATTTCCTTCCTTTCTGTATTTTCCCTTCTCTGGCAAAGCCTCAGCAGAGCAGAGAACACCAAATTTATTGAGTGAAGCACAGCCTGGCTTGTACCTGTGGCCAAAGCCCCTCTTGTTCTGGGTTTCTGCTTAAACTGAGCTTTAATCCCTGTGGGATTCCCTCTGTTTGCCCAAGGCTGAGCTCAAAGCACCAATTCCCAAGGGGGTAATTCAGAGAAGGGTTTTACCTTTATTTAATCCCTCATGGGGAAATGAAGGATATTCCAAAAATGTTCCAAAAATTGCTGCTGGTTGAAATACAGAGAATTGGAATTGTTTCCTTCCATTCTGTCCGAGGCAATTAATTGCTTGATTACTGAGCACAGCTTTTATCAGGGTGAGGTGCAATGTTTCTGTTTGTTCAGACTCTCCATCAAAGATTTTAGCTCCTGCTTTGAACAGGGAAAGAAAATCCTCCGAGGGGGAAATACCTTCCAGGGATTAAATTAAATGATTGTGTGCATTTAAAGGTCTTGAAGGCACATTTAAGTAAAAAAAAAATAGGGAAACTATTTAAGTTAGTCAAGTCATAGCATCCACTGATACAACTAAACCATTTTTAAAGGAATCCCCCAAGTCTATTATTTCTTACAAGTAATTTTGTTGTCCCAGGAGCTAAATTTTGCCTGATTCGGGGGAAGCTTGGGAGAAAATTGGAATTAATGCATTAATTTTTAATATATTACATGTGTTAGAACATGAGGGTGGAGTGAGTGAGGAGGAAAATCTCCTGGATGGGAGAGGGAACCTGCACTAAGCCCCAGCTGAGGAGCAGGGATTTGCTGCTCGTTCCTGTGAACTCCCAGCAGCTGGAAAAGCTGGATTGATCCAAATCACTTCAGGGGAAAAGCCAATTAATTCCCAGAGATTTCTCTTGCTCTCACAGCCTTGTTCTCTCTCTCAACAGCTCCAGTGAAGCTCAGACAAGCTCAGCCTCATCCTCTGCTTGAAATTCCCAGGAAAAATGGGAGATCCTAAAGGGAAATCCCTGTGGGGAGGGGAAGGTCCCTGTGCTGGGGTCTGTCAGTAGGATCACAGATTGGCTGTCCCTGTGGCTGGCAGAGTAAACACTAATCACCTTTAATTAATTAGCTATGGATCAGGGCTGGAGTTCCAGAAAGTGCCAGGGGGTCAGGGCCCGTTTTCCCTCTTCTCCACTCTCTGTATTGAGGACAGCCAAGGCTGCTGCTGGGTGGGTTTGCTGTAAAAGCAAAGTGTAAAATCTCTCTGAAAAATGCCTATTTTATGATTGGCTTTTGGCAAATATTAAAATTAAAATGAATATTATATGTGCTGTCTTAGAAAGTGATGTTGTATTAATTCTCTTAAGTAGTGTGTTAAATATGGTTTTAAGTTATAACAAAATGTTAAAATAGAAACTATGCTATGTAAGACAATTTTTTTAAAGAAAGGACTCACAGTGAGACAGCAGCCACAGGACACCTGAATTTTTCAGAAAAATAATTTATTGCCCCATTATCAGGAGAAATGAACTTCTTCCTGCCTTGCTCAGTCAGGATGATGCCATCAGGATTCATAGGAAGAAGTTGACACTGCCCAGCCAGAATCCTGTGTTTGAATGGGATTTATGCATCATGGATGAGGGGTATGAATATGCAACAGGCTGTTGTTTTTAAGGGTTAATCCTCTGTTAACGTGGGTCCTTTTTCAGGGTTATTTTGCCCAGAAAAGGTACCTGGACTGTCCATAACTCTTTGTTTTCATAACTCTTTGTTTCTATCATCTCATATTGTCCTAATCCTAATTATTCAAATTTTTATTACTCTAATTATATTACTATTTTTATAACCATTTTATTACTATTAAACTTTTAAAATGTTAAACCCAGGTGATTGGTGTTTAACACACTGATGTCTGTCACCCCAGGCACTCACACCCAGGGGAGTTCTCTGGGGCTCACCCAGACACAGGGAAGGGGGAAATTCCTGTTGTAGGCAAGGGAAGAGATATCCAGAGAGAAAAGCAGTGGTGGAGCTTGGCTTTTCCAGCCTCCATCATTGTGATTCTGTATTCACCATGAATAACTCCAGCACGGGTGATTTCCCTACTTTGAGACGTCTGCCATTCCCTAACAAAGCACCCTGCACCAAACACCCTGGATGGCTTAAAACGTGATCCATCTTCTCAATGTATTGCAGGAGAAAGTCTCTCTCAGGGAATATTAGTGACTCCACAACTGGAGCAAATAAATTCTGCTTTCCCTAAGTAATGCAGCTTATGGCGCAGATCTAATTTTAGATTCCCTCTGCTGCCCCTAAATCTTTGCTCCGTGTCTTTCCCAGCTTGATGGAAGGGCACATTTAATTATCAGGAGCCACATTGGTATGGACAGATCCTCCATCACCAAAGCAATGTCTTTGGGGTTAGGAGTTGCAGAAATCCCACTATTGCTGAGCCTGGAGCACACCTGCAGTGGTGTGGCACAGCTGCTCCAGAGCAGCAGAGCAGGAGGGGCTTGGCAAGCAGGGCACTGTGCTGGGGAGGTGCTCCCTGCACCTTGCATTCCCTGCACCTTACATTCCCTGCACCTTGCATTCCCTGCACCTTGCATTCCCTGCAGGTTCCATTCCCTGCACCTTCCACTCCCTGCAGGTTCCATTCCCTGCAGTTCCCATTCCCTGCACCTTCCATTCCTTGCACCTTCTATTCCCTGCAGTTCCCATTCCCTGCCCCTTCCATTCCCTGCACCTTCCATTCCCTGCACCTTCCATTCCCTGCCCCTTCCATTCCCTGCACCTTCCATTCTGTGCAAAATGCATGTATTTTATGATTGGCTTTTCGCAAATATTCAAATGAATATTATATGTGTTGTGTTAGGAAGTAATGCTGGATTAATTCTCTTAAGTACCATGTTAAATATAGTTTTGGGTTATAAAAATTGTTAAAATAGAAACTGTGCTATGTAAGATGCTTTGTTAAACAGAAAGGACTTGCAGTGAGATAGCAGCCACAGGACACCTGAATCTTTCAGAGAAAGGGAATTTATTGCCTTCTTATCAGGAGAAATGAACTTCTTCCTGCCTTGAAAGCGCTGTTAGGATTAGAAGGAAGAAGTTGACACTGCCCAGACAGAATCCTGTGTTTGAATGGAATTTATGCATCATGGATGCAGTGTATGAATATGCAACAGGCTGTTGTTTTTAAGGGTTAATCCTTTGTTAACTGTGTCCTTTATCGGGCTCGTGATGCCCAGAAAAGGTACCCAGACATCCGTAACTCTTTGCTTTTATTGTCTCATATTGTCCTGAGTTAAATTGTCCAAATTATTATGACTCTAATTGTATTACTATTGTTATAACCATTTTATTACTATTAAACTTTTAACAATTTCAAAAGCAAGTGATTGGTGTTTTTCACACATTCCCTGCAGTTCCCATTCCCTGCACCTTCCATTCCCTGCACCTTCCATTCCCTGCACCTTCCATTCCCTGCAGTTTCCATTCCCTGCACCATCCATTCCCTGCCCCTTCCATTCCCTGCAGGTTCCATTCCCTGCCCCTTCCATTTCCCTGCCCCTTCCATTCCCTGCAGTTTCCATTCCCTGCAGGTTCCATTCCCTGCAGGTTCCATTCCCTGCAGGTTCCATTCCCAGCTCCTGGGATGCCAGGCAGGGCCCTGTCCCAGCCCGGCCTGCTGTGGATCCTCACTCCTGGAATCATGGAACGCTTTGGGCTGGAAGGGACCTCAAAGCCCATCCAGCTCATGGCAGGGACATCTCCCACCCTGCCAGGCTGCTCCAACCTGGCCTTGGGCACCTCCAGGGATCCAGGGGCAGCCACAGCTGCTCTGGGTGAACAATTAATACAATTAACACAATTAACATTGGTGCATTGCCTCTTGGCAGGGTGTTGGACCTGCTGCTCACAGAACCCAGGCCTGGGTTCAAACACAGGGATCCAGCTCTGGTGGGCAATGGGGGTAAGGAAGAGCCTTTTGGAGCAGCCAGAGCTTCCTCTGAGAAGGCTCTGAAGAGCAGGGAGCCCCTGTGCTGGGCCCAGTTTCTGTCCCATGGTGGTTCCAGTTTCTTTCTCATGCTGGTTCCAGTTTAAATCCCATGGTGGTTCCAGTTCCAGTTTCAGTCCCAATTGTGGTCCTATTTTCAGTCCCATGGTGGGCCCAGTTTCAGTTCCCATTGGAACTGCTGGTTCCAGTTTTAGTTCCATACTGGTTCAAATTTCAGTCCCATGCTGGTTCCAGTTTCAGTTCCATGCTGGTCCCAGTTTCAGTTCATGCTGGTTCCAGTTTCACTCCCCTGCTGGTCCCAGTTTCAATCCCATTCTGGTTCCAGTTTCAGTCCCATTCTGGTCCCAGTTTCAGTCCCATTCTGGTTCCAGTTTCAGTCCCTTGCTGGTTCCAGTTTCAATCCCATTCTGGTCCCAGTTTCAGCCCCCAGCTGGTCCCAGTTTCACTCCGCTGCTGGTCCCACTTTCACTCTGCTGCTGGTCCCAGTTTCAATCCCCTTCTGGTCCCAGTTTCAGACCCTTGCTGGTTCTAGTTTCAGATCCATTCTGGTCCCAGTTTCAATCCCATTCTGGTTCCAGTTTCAGCCCCTGCTGGTTCCAGTTTCCCCTCCCTTCCCCCTGTGCTGTCACCTCCAGGGACTGACCCTGCCATGGCACAGGCTCCATTAAATGTGGAGCAGCTCCTGCAGACCCAAGATAATCCAGTCCTTGCCTTTTAATACTTACCTGGGAGGTTTTCCCACATGAATTCTCGTGGTGTGTTTCTTACAGGCAGGTATGTTTTGATAATTATTCAAGTAACATGATGAAAATCAATAAAGCCAATCAAAATCCATTAAAAAGTCACAGATTGGATGTTTAGCCCCAAGTCCTGGCCAGTGTTAGAGCCCTGTCCACCAAGTTCTGATTATCCTCAAAGCCTCTGTGCCAAGAACTTCTGCCTCAGCTCCATTGCTCTTCCATTAAAAAGCTGTTCTTGAGTCCATAAATTTATTTTACTCCGACTGCTACATGAAAAGTCATAAACCAATTTATGAGCTGAGAAATGCTCCTCTCAGTGCCACGGCAATTTGACATCTGCCAGCTTTAATCCTGGCTCTCCTAAAGCCTGTGAGTGGCTTGGGGGAGGAAGGGGAGCCAGAGGAGAGGAGAGGAGAGGAGAGGAGAGGAGAGGAGAGGAGAGGAGAGGAGAGGAGAGGAGAGGAGAGGAGAGGAGAGGAGAGGAGAGGAGAGGAGAGGAGAGGAGAGGAGAGGAGAGGAGAGGAGAGGAGAGGAGAGGAGAGGAGCTTCATCCCAAAGCCGAGAGGATGCTGGATCCAAACATGGGATATCTGTCAGAGACTACTCCAGGGTACTCCAGGGCTGCATGCAGGTAAGAATCTTAGAAAAGAAAAGCTTTATAAAATCAAAGTCTAAGCCTGCTACTCCTTCTAAGTGCAGCTGAGCAGCCAGCTAAGCTCCCATGTGAAGGAATCTGGAGAATGAGAATCCCTTTGCAGAACAGCCTGTTCTTGGAGAGAAAGTTAGCTGCACCTGTAATAACAGAAAATCTGTCCCATGAGAATCCACAGAGAAAAAATGTAAATACCTGTCAACAGAAAATGTCCTGACACCTTCTAACCAGTGAGGTGAGTGGCAAGAAAACTGCTGGCCAGCTGGAGTGAAACACAAATTCTGTGAAAGCTGTGTGAAAATGAGTTCTGTGAATAAAGAATTGGCTGTTTGTGCCTGAAGAAACTGAGCCCTGTCTGCTGCACTGCAGCCCTGCAGGGTGTCAGCTCAGAGAGGGTCAGGGGGGTACAGAGGGCACAGCCCCATCCCTTGAGTGAGGGTCCAGCCCACCCTGCATAACATTATATTATTATTATAATGTAATACAATTATATTATTTATATTATTTATATTATATTATATTATTATATTATATTATATTATATTATATTATATATATATTATTATATTATATTATTATTATATTATTATAACATATATTATATATAATACATATAATAATATAATATAATATAATATAATATAATATAATATAATATAATATAATATAATGTAATATAATAATATACAATTGTATTATTATATAATAATATTTATTATTATTGCTATTTATATTATATTATATTATATTATATTATATTATATTATATTATATTATATTATATTATATTATATTATATTATATTATATTATATTATATTATATTATATTATATTATATTATATTATATTATATTATATTATAATGCTCTGTCCCTAGCCTGCCCTGCAGGGACCTGCTCTGTCCCCAGCCCAAGGGTTTGTTCTGCTGCTCTTTGGGGACAGGGCAAAGGGGTCTCACTGTGCCACAGATGTTGGGACACATCTGCCTCAACATCTGAGCCCGCCCTGTGTCACTGAGAAGCAGCAAAAAGCAAAAGAAGGGTTTGGATGGGAGATCCCAGTGCTGCTCTCCCTCAGTCTCTGCTGAGCTGTGAATGATTTGTGCTCAGTTTGCACCTCCTGCCAGAGCTCCTGCTGCTGTTCATGAACCATCTCAGCCTTCCCGTGCTCCAGAGCCCTGCAAGCCCTGCTCCACCCTCAGCCTGTGCCTGTCACTGCAGGACATGAATAACACAATGTGGACATGCAGCTCTTCCAAGGCAAAAAGGGAATTTTTAAATTTCTGACTCCAACATTTATAGATTTCCAAAAGTGGCAGTGGATTGGAGAGTGACAGTGCCACCTCTCCAATGACACTGGACAAACCAACAGTCTGCCAAGTGTCTCCTCCTCCATAAAGGAATGCAAAACAATGAGTTATTGACAGAAAGTGTGTGAGAAAGTTCACTACAAGAATGTCAACATCAGAAGGCTTAGAAAAACTTAAAAAATCAGGGCAACATGTGCCATGCTCAGTTCCCCCTCTGTAAACCTTCAGGATTTTCCAGGACTGGAGCCCCCTTTACCCCCCAAAACCCTCCCCAGACCCTGAGCAGATCTCTGATCAGCATTTCCCTCTGTGCCCTGAGCCAGCCCCAGCCTGCTCCTGCTGAGCTCAGCACCCAGCCTGACCTCAGCCTCTCCAGCCCAGGGCTCTGCCCCAGCTCATCCACATTTCATTCTGTTCCTGCTATTTTGGTCTTTCTGGAGTCTCTGGGCTCAGATTTGAAGGAAGCTCAGGCAGGGTCATCACCCCTGAGCCCAGGGTGGAACTGCTGATGTCCTTCCACCCACCCCAGGGCAGGGCAGGGCAGGGCAGGGCAGGCTGCAGCCCTCCCCAGCCCACCCTGAGCCCCCTCTGCACTGCTCTGCTTCATTTCCAGCACTGTCTGAATAAAATACAAATGCAGAGCACAGAAAACATCACAACCAGGCTCGGGGAGATTATGGAAGGAAAAGGAAGCAGAGTTTCAAACGAATCACAGAATGAATGGGTTGGAAAGCAGCTTAGAGATCATCCCAGCCATGGCAGGGACATCTCCCACTGTCCCAGGTGCTCCCAGCCCCAATGTCCAGCCTGGCCTTGGGCACTGCCAGGGATCCAGGGGCAGCCACAGTTGCTCTGGGAATTCCATCCCAGCCCCTTCCACCCTGCCAGGGAACAATTCCCAGTTCCCAATGTCCCATCTAAATCTATCTATTGCCAGCTTAAAGCCATTCCCTGTGTCCTGTCCCTCCATCCCTTGTCCCCAGTCCCTCTCCAGCTCTCCTGGAGCCCCCTCAGGCCCTGCCAGGGGCTCTGAGCTCTCCCTGCTCCTCTCCAGGTGCCCCAGACCCTCCCAAGGGTATCACAGGGGCTGCTCCCAGCTCTGCTCCCAGGCCAGTGATAGTGGAGCCCTGAAAATGTTAAAGATAGAACTCTAAAATGTTGGGCTTTGTGTTTTCTCAGATCACTGCACCTGTGTAAGCAGTATGATAAATGATATAATTGTTAGATGTGATGATTGTTTAGTAATTAAGTATAATTATTATATAACCATAAGAAGAACCATGAGAAACTATGTTGGAAATTTAACGGGGGCTATGTTTAGCTGAAATCTCTGTATACAATAGAACAGTGTAAGTTCAATAATTAACATGAAAGTTATGTAAGGATAGAGTATAAAACACCTTCACCTCGAATGTATGGTTTGAGTTAGATTTGGGTTGTAATACCCCAATTCCCAGAGCTCTTAATAAAAAGCACTGCATAGAATCACTGTGTGATTGTGTATTTTTGAACACTAACACCAGTACAGACCCAGCCCCTGCACAGGGACATCCCAGCTCCCTCCCTGTGACCCCAGCAGGACCAGGCTCTGAGCTGTTGGTCACAGCCCTCAGTCACTGAAGTGTAACAAATCCACAGGAGCCAGGCAAGCCCCGTCCCTCGTGCTGCAATTCTCTGTCTGTGCTGTTCTCTCATCGCCCTGGCTGCTCTTTGCATGTACCTAATTTGTCTTTATTACCAGAGCAAAGCAAGGCTGGTATTTACACTTCCAGCAAGGCATGCAAGAGACAAAAAATAAATGCTGGGTTTTGAGGCATAAATAAACCTTTTTTTGTAGTCAGTGCAACAAGACATCAGCATTTTCTTGGTAACATCCCCATTGGAAACTGTTATAACACTGTCAATCATCAATA
This sequence comes from Geothlypis trichas, assembly GCA_009764595.1. NCBI lineage: Eukaryota > Metazoa > Chordata > Aves > Passeriformes > Parulidae > Geothlypis > Geothlypis trichas. The sequence continues at coordinate 35,833,176 of CM019908.1, forward strand.
ACTGCTCTGGAGCTCAGTGCCTTGAAAAACATACTGAAAATATTTACATTTTAATTATAAGATACAAGCTTAAATTTAATTTAAATTAGTTGCAATCTACAGCCAATGCTGCAGGGACATGAGTAGTCTACTTTGTTTAGGCCACATCTTAGGGAATAAATATGGGGTTTAAAGATACTTAAGTGCTTGATTGTTCTTTATTTCACTTGGAATCAGGAGAATAAATTCCTTAAGGGCTTTAAAGTACTCTCTAATTTATTATTATCAACACAATTCAGTAATCTGTGAGAAGATTATTCATTTCTCCCATTAAAAGCCCAGGTTGTTTGCAGGGGAACCTTTTCCCCAGGGCAGAGTCACCCCTGGCTGCCCTTAGCTGTAAATCTGAGTGCAGTGTGGGGAGCACTTTGGAGTGTGAAGGGTTTTACATGGATCCCACAGCAAATCTCACTCCAAATTACTGCCAGCTTCTGGGGCTGCATGGCTGCTTGTGAGGCTCAGGAAACACAGCCTGGCCCTGCTCCCAGCTTGGCTGGGAATTTGGGGAATGCTGCAGGACATAAAGTAAAGGTCAGCTCACAGGAAAGCACAGAGCCAGGCTGGAGGGAGGTCCTGGGGTGGTGCCTCCCAGGAAATCCCCCAAAAAAAGATATGAAATCCCCCAATATCAGGTCTGAAATCCTCCATACTACCGGTATGATTTCCCCCAAATATCAGGTCTGAAATCCCCCAACACCTGGTCTGAAATCCCCCCAACACCAGGTCTGAAATGCCCCCTCAACATTTGCTCTGAAATTCTCCCAACACCAGGTCTGAAATCCCCCCAAAACAAGGTCTCAAATCCCCCAAACTCCAGGTCTGAAATGCCCCATTACCAGGTCTGAAATCCCCCAAACTCCAGGTCTGAAATCTCCCAAATATCAGGTCTGAAATGCCCCCAACACCAGGTCATAAATCCCTGAAAACCAGGTCTGAAATGCCCCCAGTATCAGGTCTGAAATGCCCCAAATACTGGGTCTGAAATCCCCCAACACCAGGTCTGAAATCCTCCCAAAACAAGGTCAGAAATCCCCCCAACATCAGGTCAGAAATCCCCCAAACTGCAGATCTGAAATCCCCCAACATCATGTCTGAAATACTCCCAAAACAAGGTCTCAAACCCCCCAAACTTCAGGTCTGAAATGCCCCAACACCAGATCTGAAATGCCCCAAACTCCGGATCTGAAATGTCCCAACATCAGGTCTGAAATCCCCCAAATTTCAGGTCTGGAATCCACCAATTCCAGGTCTGAAATCGCCCAACACCAGGTCTGAGATTCCCCTAATACCAGGTCTGAAATCCCCCAAATTCTAGGTCTGAAATCCCCCCAAAACAAGGTCTGAAATCCCCCAAACCCCAGGTCTGAAATCCCCCAACGCCTGCTCTGAAATTCCCTCTACACTAGATCTGAATTCCCTCCAAACTCCAGGTCTAAAATGCTCCAAACTCCGGATCTGAAATGCCCCAACACCAGATCTGAAATGCTCCAAACTCCAGGTCTGAAATCTCCAAACTCCAGGTCTGAAATACCCCAACACCAGGTCTGAAATGCCCCCCAAAACAAGGTCTGAAATCCCCCAAATCCATGTCTGAAATCCCCCAAACTCCAGGTCTGAAATCCCCCAAACTCCAGGTCTGAAATACCCAACACCAGGTCTGAAATCCTCCAACTCCAGATCTGAAATGCCCCAAACTCCAAACACTGAAACTCTCCTTCCCCACTGCTGAGGGGTGTCAGAAATCTCTGAAATGTGCATTTCAGTGCTGCTGCTTTTTCTCCCCTTTTATTAGAAGCCAAGGAAAAGGTGACATCTGCTCCACACTGTCTGTATTTTAATCACCTGTGAAAGGCTGAATTAACCTGCAGCTAATGAGACTTGACAGTTTTACTAATATTAGAAATGGGATTGAAGGAGGAACAATTCCCACGTACGTTCTATAGGTCTTTGAAATATATACTGGAAATATGTTCTGGAAAATGTCTCTGCAGCTCTCAACCCATGCCCATCATTTCCTTGATAACAGACATAAAGTTCTCATTTTCTTGTCAGCAGTTAATCAGCAGCCTGATAACTGGGCGTGCTGGAGAAGGGAATTCAGAGCAGGCAGGTGACACACAGAAACCAAAACACACACGGCTGTGGGAAGTTCAGGAGAGAAACTTTCATTTGTGGCCTTCAGCTGAAGGGCTGGATTGGGAATTAGGAATTGGGGATGGAATTCCCAGAGCAGCTGTGGCTGCCCTGGATCCCTGGCAGTGCCCAGGGCTGGGCTGGATGGGGCTGGGAGCTCCCTGGGACCAGGGAATGTTCCCTGGATGGGCTTTAAGGTCCTTTCCCACCCAAACCAGTCTGGATTCTGCTGTTATTGGAAAATCCCATTACTGCTCCCTGTGGCCCTGCAGCCCTGGCTCATCTCATCTCCAGCCTGCCATCCCCAGGGCAGCTCTGCTTGGTCCCCTCCAGAGAGGACTCTGGGTGGTTAAAAGCCAGAATTACCTTTATCAAAGTCCCTCCTGCATTACTTAAAAGCCAGAATTACCTTTATCAAAGTTCCTCCTGCATCACTTAAAAACCAGAATTACCTTTATCAGATAAAGTCCCTCCTGTGTTACTGTGGGCTGACAGCCCTGGGCACTCCCAGCAGTGTCCCAGGCAGGGGCTGGGGGCTCTGGGGGGCTCTGGGGGCTCTGGGGGGCTCTGGGGGAGGTGGCAGTGCTGCAGCCCCCCGGCACAGCATCTCAGGGAAGTGCTGCTCCACTCCATTTGCTGTAATTGCAGGGCTAATTGAGAAGAAAGACTAAACAGACAGGTCAGATCTCCTTCTCCAAGTAATTATGTGTGATTTATACAGAGGGTGCAGCGGCAGAGACAGAAGAGTATGTAAATCCTGGAATGATTTCCTAGAGAAAACGATTATAAGGTTAACAGTAGCTTGGCAGCCTAAAATAAGAAATTATTTTAAACCCCGTGCATTTGGGGAATTGCCTCTCCCATGGAAACGTATATCCATCTCGTTAGAGGCAATTTGGGAAGCAGAGAGGCTTTTTGATGACTGCAAATGGCTCTGAGAGAGAAGCAGCTCCTGGCTGGGGTGGGTGATGGGCTGTGGTATTTTCTGGGTCCCCCATTGTTGGGAGGAGTGATGACTCTGACTCCATGTTCTTAGAAGATTTATTATTTTATGATCTATATTATACTAAAGAATGCTATACTAAACTATACTGAAGAATAGAGAATGGATACAGACAGAAGGGTAAAAGATAATAATGAAAACTCTTTCCAGAGTCCTGATACAGCTTGGTCATCATTGGTCAATAATTAAAAATAATTCACATGTTGGATAAACAATCTCCAACCACATTCCAGAGCAGCAAAACACCGGAGAAGCAAATGAGATAATTTTGTTTTCCTTTTTCTCTGAGGCTTCCCAGAAGAAGAATCCTGGGCAAAGAGATTTTTCAGAAAATATGACAGTGAAAAAGGGCTGTGCTGGTGGGTGACACTCTGTGCTCATGGGTGACACATTGTGCTCATGGGTGACACACTGTGCTCATGGGTGACACTGTGCTCATGGGTGACACTGTGCTCATGGGTGACACACTGTGCTGGTGGGTGACACTCTGTGCTCATGGGTGACACTGTGCTCATGGGTGACACACTGTGCTCATCGGTGACACTGTGCTCATGGGTGACACACTGTGCTCACGGGTGACACTGTGCTCATGGGTGACACACTGTGCTGGTGGGTGACACTCTGTGCTCATGGGTGACACTCTGTGCTCACGGCCTCAGGCACAGCCAGGCTGGCCAGGGCAGGACATGGAGCCACCTCCCTGTGTCCCTCACTAAAGTGTCCCCAAGGAAGCAGCAATCCCAGGAGCCCCAGGCACGTCCCCCCCTCAGCTCTGACTGCTCTGCAAGCAGGAACCCCTGGCACACGTTGAACCAGGAATCTTTACCCCAGAGCCAGCCCAGCTCCCCTGCCCATGGGTGTTCTCCTCACACAGTGCTGGACTGAGGGCAGCTGGGCTAGGAGGGCAGCAGAGGGCTCAGGAAGTGTGGGAACCCTGCACATCCATCCCTGTGGCTGTCCTGGATAGCCCAGACCCTGCCAGGGGGCTCAGAGACCCTCGCACAGAGCCCAAAATGCCCCTGTGGGTTTGATTATGGCCCGTGGAGCAAATTACCAACCTTACATGAAGATTAGAAAGCCACAACAGTTTAAGAAGAATATTAGTGAAGTTATCACAGGGTGGAAAAGTAGATTTTGGGTTTTTGGTATGGGGGTTCAGGAGGCAAGATGGAGGGAACTGGGTGTGTCCAGCCTTTTTCCTTCTTCTTCTTGGCCTCCATCTTCTGCTGTGATGTTGGCACTCACAGATTGGTTTAGGGTAGAAGCTCACTGTCTAACACAGGTGATGGATATTGAAAAGAAATTGTAAACATTGCACATGTAGCTTTTAATATAAAGACATAACACTGCCCTGGGGCAGGCAGAGTGCCATGGACTGTCCTGCTGAACAGACCTCAGCTGGACAGCAGAAAGAATTTTATAGATAAGAAACAATAAACAACCTTGAAAATGAGAACTGAAGAGCTCCGACTCCTTCTTCAACAGCCGGGCTGGGAAAGAGACTTTGTGATACATCTCGGGGTCACTGTGAGCAGTGAGAGACCCCAAGAAGGAAGGAAGGATGGCTGGGAGGTGCTGGTGGGCCAGGGCAGCACAGGGAGCTGGGGAGAGCACCCATGGGATGGACAGGACACCCCTGACACCCCACTCTGCCCACGCCCTGTGAGACTGCCCCAGCTGCAGTGAAGGGAAAGCCTGGAGAGCTCCAGAAGGTTTGCAGGAGGTTTTAATTCCCCCAGAGCTCTGGATCGAAGGATGCTGCTGAGCTCTGACAACTGAGAGGGGTAGAGAGGGGAAAACGTTGCTCATGAATTGTTAGGTTTGTTTTGCTATAAAGAAAGATCAATGAGAAGGAAATAAAGGCCTCACAGGATATTTCTGTGTTCCCAAGAAGTGCTTTCTGTGAGGAACTCCCTGGAACCAAACCACCCTGGCCTTGGAGCAGTGTGTGCATCCAGAGCTGGGATTTGCTGTGACCCAGAGAAGTGGGAAAATCTCAAAACAACCCCCTCCCTCATTATTCCCTCTGTGGGTTTTCCCTCTGTGCCTACAAGAAATTCTTCAGTGCCTGGTGAAGGGGTGGAGCATGGGGCTGGAATTAATTGTAGTTTAATCCTGGAATGGTTTGGTTTAGAAGGATCTTAAAGCCCACCCACTGTCACCCCTGCCATGGCAAGGACACCTCCCACTGTCCCAGAGTCCTCCAACCTGGTCTTCAAGTTAATTTCTTGAATTTCTCAAGGAACTAAAAGCAAATTTAGGAAGAGAACTGAGAGCAAGATTTGCCAAATTCCTCTGCTCCTGTGTAGTTTTGTAATCTCATGGTAAAATGGGAATAACATTTGTTAGACCCTTTCCCATCCATGGACTGAAATGGGCTGATGGGAGCTGGATATGAAGATGTTCCCTCTCCCTCTCTCACTTCAGAAGGAACACTCTGCTTTGGGGGAAGCTTTTATTGAATTCTCGAGCTCTGGAATGCTCAGCTCCAGGATTTTCTTTATTAAACTCATCTGTCAAAGTAGAAATCCTTTCTGGAGAAGACTGGGCTGCAAAGGACACATCAGATGGATGTGTGAATATTATGTCCATAAATGTTTGTTAGGAAGATTATTCCCAGCTGATATGACAAAGAGATGAGAAATTAGATCACAAATCTCATTAACGACCCAGACACTGAAGGAGAAATGAAGCCAATTAATGTTGATGGGACTTGTCAGGAGAATGTCATGGCTCTGCTCTTCATGCCAGTCACACACCCCAGCTGAGCAACCTCGGGTGGAGTGATGGAAATTGGGGGGATAATGGTGGAATTTGGGGAGATGATGGAATTTGGGCGGATGATGATGGAATTTGGGTGGATAGTGATGGAACTTGTGTGGATAATGATGGAATTTGGGGGGACAATGATGGAATTTGGGGGCATAATGACGGAATTTGGGGAATAATGATGGAATTGTGAGTGGATGATGCAGGAATCATGAATGGATTATGCCAGAATTACAAGTGGATCATGCAGGAATTGTGAGTGAATGATGCAGGAATTGTGAGTGGATAATTCAGGAGTCAGGAGTGGATGATGCAGGAATCAGGAGTGGATAATGATGGAAATCATGAGTGGATGATGCAGGAATTGGGAGTGGATGATGCAGGAGTAGGGAGTGGGTAATGATGGAATTTGGGTGGATGATGCAAGAATTGTGAGTGGATAATTCAGGGGTCAGAAGTGGATGATGCAGGAATTGGGAGTGGATAATGATGGAATTTGGGTGGATGATGCAGGAGTTGTTAGTGGATGATGCAGGAGTTGAGAATGGATAATGATGGAATTTGGGTGGATGATGCAGGAGTTGCGAGTGGATGATGACAGAATTTAGGTGGATGGTGCAGGAATTGTTAGTGGATGATGCAGGAATTGGGAGTGGATAAGGCAGGAGTTGGGAGTGGATAATGATGGAATTTGGGTGGACGATGCAGGAGTTGGGAGTGGATAATGATGGAATTTGGGTGGACGATGCAGGAGTTGGGAGTGGATAATGATGGAATTTGGGTGGATGCTGCAGGAGTTGTGAGCGGATGGTGCCTGCCCCTCTCTGCTCCCACTCCATCCCCTCTGTTCCCAGCAGGGACGCTGCCCTGAGGTTCTGGGGCAGGGGAGGCCGCAGGGCCGGGGCTCCCTGACCCCGCAGAGCCCCTGTGCTCCCAAACCCGCGGGTTCTCCAGCAGATCACGGCTCCGGCTGCTCCGTTTCCATGACAACTTTTCTTTCCGCGAGAAAAGCCCAGCGAGGCGCGGGCTGTGATTTGAGCACTCCCTAAATGCGCCCATTAAGCATCATCATCTCAGCACTGCGGGAAAAGCAGAGCAGGGAACGCAGCCTTCCTTCTAAACCCGCCTGTAAAAGGGACCCTTCCACCCGAAACCAAACTAGAAAACCGCTGGGGATGGTTACAATGAGCAGGCTTAAAGGCTTATTATTAATGGTCACAATTAGCAGGCTTGAAGAAGGCTTATTTCCATCTGGAGACACAAATGAGATTTACAGGAGTTACATCTGGGCACTGGGCAGGGTTGGTTTCTCAGCAGCACATCCCTGTCCCAGGTGATCCAAGCTGGAAGGGAACAAACCAAGGACAGGAAAGGAATAAACTCGGTTTTACCTTTGGAAAAAAAAAATCCACTTTGGTTGGAAGGGACCTTCAAGCCCATTCCCTGTGTCCTGTCCCTCCATCCTTGTCCCCAGCCTCTCTCCATCTCTCCTGTGGCTCCTTCAGGTGAGGCCCCTCTGAGGTCACCCCAACCTTCCCCTGTCCAGGTGAGCCCCCCCAGAGCTGCTCCATCCCCTGATCATCTCAGGTGATCACCACCTGCCTAATGCAAATATTTGCTCTTTAATACAGAGTAATTGATTGCTTCAGGCAATAAAATCTCCTCTGCAATGGCTGCAGAACTGAACATGGCTCTAGAGAAGTTATTTTTCAAAAGTAGAATAAAATACAGAATTTATATTTCTGTATATTAAATATGGGCGACTTCACAAACCACTCCAAACATAATTCAGAACAGGTGGGAACTACAAGAAAGATTTGTGGTATCAAGTGATTTTATTGAAGTTCCCCGTGGTGTTTCAAGGTTTAGGTTGAATATTTGGGGAAATTCCCTCCCCAAAAGGGCTCCCAGGCTGCCCAGGGCTGCCGGGAGATGCTGAAGCTGCTCCTGCCCTTCCCACTGAGCTCCGCTGGAGCCAACCCCTCCCGGGAGCTCCGAGCATTGCCATGGAAATTCCCTTTATTGCCCAGGCCCACAGTGCCCGTTAATGAGGAGCTCTCTGTAAATATTGCTGTGGTGGCTGAAGGTGGGAGCTCAGCACATCGCTCTGAATGTCCAGAGTCACCCAGAGAACCCTTGTGGGGCTCAGGGGTCCTGGAATGTTGCCAGACATTCTTGGTGGCTGGACTGTGACCCTTCTAGGGATGTGTGTGAGGACATGAGAATCACTGGAGTTTGAGTGGTGGAGGGATCACACATTTACAGGGTGAAATATGGATTTGGGGATTTTGGTACAGGGGGTTATGGAGACAAGATGGAGGAATCAGGGCGTGTCTCATGCTTCTGCTTTCTTCTTCTTGTCTTCCATCTTCTGTGGTGATGCTGGCACCTGGGGATTGGTTTGTGGTGAAGGTGCACTTGTTAACAAGGGTGAAAGGTGTTGGGGATAAAAAGTCAATCTGATGTTTGGAGTTTTTATTATAAAAAGACTCGAGCGCCCCGTGGGTGGTCAGAGTGCCCTTGGCTGCATTGCTGGGCAGATCCCGGCTGGCAGAGAGGAAAACTCTGTAAGATAAGAAATAATAAATAATCTGAAGAAATAATAAACAATCTGCAGAAATAATAAACAATCTGCAGAAATAATAAACAATCTGCAGACCGGAATGTTGAGGATCCAGACTCGTCCTTTGTGCCGCGGCTGCCCCGACCCATCCTGAGTGTCTGAGCAGAGCCAGCAGCCAGATGGGACGGCTGAAGGTGGTTTTTTTCCCTGCTCCTTCACAAGAGGCTGCTTGGAAATGGAGTGGAAATGAGTGAGAACCTCATGGGGCAGCTGTGCAGGAGCCAGAGCAGCCCAGGGTCCTCTGCTTTGGGTCCTGCATGTGGAATTGGGGTCATTACTGAGGTTTAGCAAGAGCTGTGTCCAGGCACACACAGGAAGGAGAGAAAATGGCATTTTTCAAGGGTTATTCAGCAGTGGGTTGCAGGATGCAGACGTTGGATGTGTTGTGTTTGTGGGTGAATGAAGGGCTTGATCTCAGATTCAGGGCTGGAATCCTGCTCTGAGCTCAATGGGAAACCCACGGGCTCTGTTTCACTGCTGCAGCTCATTCAGCGAATGTTTTGGCATCCCTGTCTGCTCTGCTGCCTTAATCTTCCCTCCTAGAGAGCAGAAATTAGCATTTGTAATTTATTCAGCGGGGGAAGCAGAGCACAGGGATGGAATGCCCCAGAGACAGCCCAGGTGCTGAGTCAGCAGCAGGAGTGGCACCAATGAGCTCCTCTGGGCAGAATTTCATGGGGAGGTGGGCAGGGGTGGGACACAGCTTTTATCTGTGGTGTATTAAAGCAGAGAGGAGACTCCAGTGCACCTCAGACCCTTCTGCTGTCCCTAAATCAGCATTTCCCAGGCAGCAGCTCAGCCACAACCAGGACCAGGGCTGTAGAGTGGGATATTTTGGGTGCCTGCTGCCAGCCAGAGCAGATTTCTCTCTGCTTTGCCTTCCCTGGGGCAGGGCAGGACTTGCTGGGTGCTGGAGCAACACCCAGGCTGCCAAAATTTACTTTCCCTCTTCAGAGATGGGTTCCCCCCTCTCTCAACTCGAGCAGATTTATCCCTGGGCTCACTCCAGAATTCTCCTTGAGGTGAGGAGCCCTCCAGGCTGAGGCCTCTGCTTCCCTGCCCTTCCCTTCATGTTTAATTGTAATTAATTTACCATTTATTTGGGGGGTAAAACAGCCTTTTCCTACCTGACAGAATTGGGAGAACAGCATGAGAGGGAACTGCCCCAAGTTGCACCAAGGGAGGGTCAGACTGGAGATTAAAAAATGTTATTTCATGGAAAGGCTGCCTAGCCAAGGCAGGGTTAGATTGGAGATTTAAACAATTATTTCATGGAAAGGCTGTCCAGCCAAGGGAGGGTTAGATTGGAGATTTAAACAGTTATTTCATGGAAAGGCTGTCCAGCCAAGGGAGGGTCAGATTGGAGATTTAAACAATTATTTCATGGAAAGGCTGCCCAGCCCTGGCACAGCTGCTCAGGGAAGGAGACAATCCCCATCCCTGGAGGTCTTTTAGAGCTGAGGAGTTTTGAGAATCCCAGAACAGAATCACAGTTTTGAGAATCACAGAACAGAATCACAGTTTTGGGAATCACAGAACAGAATCACAGTTTTGGGAATCACAGAACAGAATCACAGTTTTGAGAATCCCAGAACAGAATCACAGTTTTGGGAATCACAGAACAGAATCACAGTTTTGGGAATCACAGAACAGAATCACAGTTTTGAGAATCACAGAACAGAATCACAGTTTTGAGAATCACAGAACACTTGGGTTGGAAGGGACCTGGGAGATCACCAAGCCCTGACACGTCCAGTGAGTGACTCCTTTATCAGAGCTGAGCAAACCCTTCCTGAGCATCAGCTCTGGAAAGAAAACACAGATTAACCTCACACCCTGAGCACCCTTCCTCTGCCTGCCCAACATGGGATAAAAGAACATTTACAGCCCCAGCAGAAGGATAAAAACACATTCACAGCCCCAACACAGGATAAAAACACATTCACAGCCCCAGCACAGGATAAAAACACATTCACAGCCCCAGCACAGGATAAAAACACATTCACAGCCCTTGGTCTCAGTTCTGCCCTTGGCTTGGGTGTGGTACTTGCTGGGTCCCCAGAACAAAGGAGGAACTGAGAATCTGACTGCATGTTCTTAGATGGCTAATTTATTATTTTATGGTAAATTTATATTATATTATATTATATTATATTATATTACATTACATTACATTACATTACATTACATTACATTACATTACATTATATTATATTATATTATATTATATTATATTATATTATATTATATTATATTATATTATATTATATTATATTGCTATACTAAAGAATAGAGAAAGGATACAGACACAGCCTGCACCTCTTTCCCTAAAACCCCTCTTTAGGGGCTGCACTTGGCCCTTTCCCTGTGAGGGGCTGGGATGAGAGGCTGTGAAGCATCCCTGCATCTCCAGCTAATAAAAACACACAAAACTCTTTGTGTGAAGAGCAAGCAGTGGAAGTGCTGCTGGATCCCTGGGATCTGGGGACAGGAGCTTGGTTTCACTGTTCTCAGGTAATTTGTTTAAAGCTGCATGGGGCTGGAGCAGGGAGGAAATGAATCCAATTAGAGACCCTCATTAGGAGTTTCTGTATCAGAACTTTGCAAAGTCGTAAGAGGACATCAAAGTTCTATCTGAGCACAAGGGAATGGCTCCCACTGCCAGGGGCAGGGATAAATGGGATTTTGGGAATTGGGAATTGTTCCCTGGCAGGGTGGGCAGCCCTGGCACAGCTGGGGGTGCCCCTGGATCCCTGGCAGTGCCCAAGGCCAGGCTGGATGGAGCCCACTCCATTCCCCCCTGCTTGGATGCCTTAGGATTTTACCTTTTATATTTCCATCTGTTTGTAACCCTGCAGTTGTTCAGTGTAGAACTCCAAATTCCATAGCCAGCATCAGCTGCTGCTGTCCCATTTTGGGCACACACAACAATTCCCTCCAGGCCTGGCAATCAAGGACACCTCACTGCCTCAGGCCCCTGGAATGCAAACAAAAGTGACTTTTGAGGGGAGAAAATTTACCCCGAAAACTTGGGGTAAATGACTTAATTAGCTGGAGCTGTAATTGGAGGATTAACCCCCAATATGCAAATGGACCAAACTTATAAAAATACGAAAATCTGTGACCTGTGGTCCATTTTGGGTGTAGCCCCTGGGGGGCTTTGTTTGCCCTAAATGCACCTGAGGTCTCTTCAATAAATAAACTGCTTTTTATTCCCTTTATTCTGCCTGGCTCTGTTTTTAGGTAGCCCCAAACAGGCAGGAGTTGCAGGAGCTGCCCTGGCACTCCTGCTCCCCCAGCCCTGGTGCTGATTATTCACTTGCTCTGGCTGTTAGTGACAGCCATAAAACCTGACAATGCCTTGGGGGAGCTCTTTCAAAAAGGCTTTTTAATAAACTGTGAAAACTGTTGTTTCAGCAATTGGAAAATAATTAAGGAGCAATTATGGGAGCAAACAGAAATCCTGAGCATATAGGCAAGCTATTAAAATATGTTCTTTAAGAAATTATTGCAGTCACACTGCAAAGAAAAGCGGCTTTTAAATAAAGTTATGGTTACAGCAGACTGAAAGGAGGGGGAAATGAAAGGAATAATTCATGCTGGAAACAGGGAATACTCACTGCCCTCCCAGCACAGTTCATCTGGGAACTGGCCTTCCTGAATTCCCTTATGCACAAACAGAATTGCATCTTTCCTTGGCAGTGCCCAAGGCCAGGCTGGACATTGGGGCTGGGAACACCTGGGGCAGTGGGAGGTGTCCCTGCCATGGCAGGGGTGGCACTGGGGGGGTTTGGGGTCCCAGCAATCCAAACCAGGCTGGGGTTCTGTGCCTGCCCTGAGCAGCCCTGGCACAGCCCCATGGGCTCTCCAGAGAGGAATTCTGGCATCCCATCCCCAGAGGGGCAGGAGCTGTGGGAAGCTCATGGGGGCTGTAACCAAGAGCAGGGAATGCTGCTATGGATGAGCATTCTAGGAGCAGGGAATGCTGCTATGGATGAGCATTCTAGGAGCAGGGAATGCTGCTATGGATGAGCATTCCAGGAGCAGGGAATGCTGCTATGGATGAGCATTCCAGGAGCAGGGAGTGCTGCTATGGATGAGCATTCTAGGAGCAGGGAATGCTGCTATGGATGAGCATTCCAGGAGCAGGGAGTGCTGCTATGGATGAGCATTCCAGGAGCAGGGAGTGCTGCTATGGATGGGCACTCCAGGAGCAGGGAGTGCTGCTATGGATGGGCATTCCAGGAACAGGGAGTGCTGCTATGGATGGGCATTCCAGGAGCAGGGAATGCTGCTATGGATGGGCATTCCAGGAGCAGGGAATGCAATTATGGATGGGCATTCCAGGAGCAGGGAATGCAATTATGGATGGGCATTCCAGGAGCAGGGAGTGCTGCTATGGATGGGCATTCCAGGAGCAGGGAATGCAATTATGGATGGGCACTCCAGGAGCAGGGAATGCTGCTATGGATGGGCACTCCAGGAGCAGGGAGTGCTGCTATGGATGGGCACTCCAGGAGCAGGGAGTGCTGCTATGGATGGGCATTCCAGGAGCAGGGAGTGCTGCTATGGATGGGCATTCCAGGAGCAGGGAATGCAATTATGGATGGGCATTCCAGGAGCAGGGAATGCTGCTATGGATGAGCATTCCAGGAGCAGGGAGTGCTGCTATGGATGGGCATTCCAGGAGCAGGGAATGCAATTATGGATGGGCACTCCAGGAGCAGGGAGTGCAATTATGGATGGGCACTCCAGGAGCAGGGAGTGCAATTATGGATGGGCACTCCAGGAGCAGGGAATGCTGCTATGGATGAGCATTCCAGGAGCAGGGAGTGCTGCTATGGATGGGCATTCCAGGAGCAGGGAATGCAATTATGGATGGGCATTCCAGGAGCAGGGAATGCTGTTATTGTGGCAGCACCTGCTGCCAGCTCCTCCTGCTCTGAAGGGCTTGAGGAGGTCACCTGGCACAGGTCACCCTGGGCTGCTGTCACCAGCAGGAGCTGTGTCACTGTCACCTGGCTGTCACACAGGTCACTGTCCCCTGGCTGTGTGTCACTGTCACCTGGCTGTGTGTGCCACTGTCACATGGCTCTGTATGACTGTCACCTGGCTGTGTGCCATTGTCACTGTCACCTGTGTGTGTCACTGTCACCTGGCTGTGTGTGCCACTGTCATATGGCTGTGTATGACTGTCACCTGGCTGTCACACATGTCACTGTCACGTGGCTCTGTGTGTGTCACTGTCCCCTGGCTGTGTGTCACTCTCACCTGGCTATCACATGAGTGACTTTCACCTGGCTGTGTGTCACTGTCACCGGGCTCTGTGTGTCACTGTCACTGTCCCCTGGCTGTGTGTCACTCTCACCTGGTTGTGGATCACTGTCACCGAGCTCTGTGTGTCACTGTCACTGGGCTCTGTGTGTCACTGTCCCCTGGCTGTCACACAGCTCCTCCACCTGTGCAGCAGAACCAGGAGGGAGCTGCATTGACCCCAGAACCCCAGAGCTGGTTTGGGTTGGAGGGACCCCAAATCCCCCCCAGTGCCACCCCTGCCATGGCAGGGACACCTCCCACTGTCCCAGGTGCTCCCAGCCCCAATGTCCAGCCTGGCCTTGGGCACTGCCAGGGATCCAGGGCATTTCCAGCTCCACAGACTCAGCTCTGCACCTTTCCCACTGCTCAGGTGTAATGTTCCAAGCCCTGGTGCAGTTTTCCTGCTCAGGTGTGATGTTCCAAGCCCTGGTGCAGTTTTCCTGCTCAGGTGTGATGTTCCGAGCCCTGGTGCAGTTTTGCTGCCGTTCCCCTTTCCCTGCAATGGGATCACAGCCTCCACCCCTCCTGCAGCCCAGAGCTGCTCTCAGTTGTTATTTCTGGACCAGCTGACTCTGCAAACACCATCACAAGTGAGAGGGTTCTCAGTGCATCACCTCCCTGCCAAAGCAGCCTTATTTACCCAGGGAGCACACCAGGACAGAGCTGGGATTCACCAGAGCTGCCTCTGACAGTGATGGTGGTTAAAGGCTATCACATGGAACATTGAATTATCAGCTCAGCCTGCAGAGCTGCAGCGAGATAACAGAGAATTCTGAATAATAATTGATAACTCCATGCTGAAATCAATGCTATTAGACTGCACTGATGTAGAGACTCCTTTTACCCATAAAGCACAATTAAAAATTGAACTGGGAAGAGCTTTAACGTGGATCTCTGTCACGTGTGTGGCTGCCAGCACCTGCACAGACAAACGTGGGAGTGCAAATCCCTGCTGTGGAAACGCTCAGAGAGCCCTGTGCAAAGTCACTTTGCTTTAGAGCTGGGGCTGGGAGCACAGCCCTGGTCCAGGAGGGTTTCTGAGCCACAGACAGAGGGCAAGGACAGTTCCTGCATCCCTTCCACACCAGGGATCACCCTGGGCTCCCCCAGTGTCCTGCACATCCCCTCCTGCATCCCTGTGTCCCTGTCCTGCACATCCCCTCCTGCATCCCTGTGTCCCTCCAACCCCAGGGATCACCCTGGGCTCCCCCAGTGTCCTGCACATCCCCTCCTGCATCCCTGTGTCCCTGTCCTGCACATCCCCTCCTGCATCCCTGTGTCCCTGTCCTGCACATCCCCTGCTACATCCCTGTGTCCCTGTCCTGCACATCCCCTCCTACATCCCTGTGTCCCTGTCCTGCACATCCCCTGCTACATCCCTGTGTCCCTGTCCTGCACATCCCCTCCTACATCCCTGTGTCCCTGTCCTGCACATCCCCTCCTGCATCCCTGTGTCCCTGTCCTGCACATCCCCTGCTACATCCCTGTGTCCCTGTCCTGCACATCCCCTGCTACATCCCTGTGTCCCTGTCCTGCACATCCCCTCCTACATCCCTGTGTCCCTGTCCTGCACATCCCCTGCTACATCCCTGTGTCCCTGTCCTGCACATCCCCTCCTACATCCCTGTGTCCCTGTCCTGCACATCCCCTGCTACATCCCTGTGTCCCTGTCCTGCACATCCCCTGCTACATCCCTGTGTCCCTGTCCTGCAGAGCCCCTGCTACATCCCCGTGTCCCTCCAACCCCAGGGATCACCCTGAGCTCCCTCAGTGTCCTGCATGTCCCCTCCTGCATCCCTGTGTCCCTGTCCTGCACATCCCCTGCTACATCCCTGTGTCCCTGTCCTGCCTGTCCCCTCCTGGATCCCTGTGTCCCTGTCCTGCACATCCCCTGCTACATCCCTGTGTCCCTGTCCTGCACATCCCCTGCTACATCCCTGTGTCCCTGTCCTGCACATCCCCTCCTGGATCCCTGTGTCCCTCCAACCCCAGGAATCACCCTGGGCTCCCCGAGCGTCCTGCACATCCCCTCCTGCATCCCTGTGTCCCTGTCCTGCACATCCCCTGCTACATCCCCGTGTCCCTCCAACCCCAGGGATCACCCTGGGCTCCCTCATCGTCCTGAGTCTCCCTTCCCCAGCCTGGAATTCCCTCAGACAGGCTGTGCACCTCCTCCCAGGCACAGAGGGCATTGCTGGGCCCCTGGGGCTGCACTGGGGGTCCCTGTGGGTCCCTTCCAGCTCAGCACCTTCTGTGAAATGAGATTTCACAGCCCACTCTTGGTACAAATAACACAAACCCCACATTGCTCTGAAACAACATTCCCACAGGAATCTTATCAATATATTAATATTATTTTATCAATAATCTTAACAATCTTAATCTTACCAATAGCAGAGAGAGGATTTTAGGTTTTTCCCCTATTCCAGCCCCCAAAAATGGTGAATCAAAGCAATGATGCCTCTTCACCCAGTGCCACCCCTGCCATGGCAGGGACACCTCCCACTGTCCCAGGTGCTCCCAGCCCCAATGTCCAGCCTGGCCTTGGGCACTGCCAGGGATCCAGGGGCAGCCACAGCTGCTCTGGGCACCTGTGCCAGGGCTGCCCACCCTGCCAGGGAGCAATTCCCAATTCCCAATCTCCCACCCATCCCTGCCCCTGGCACTGGCAGCCATTCCCTGTGTCCTGTCCCTCCATCCCTTGTCCCCAGTCCCTCTCCAGCTCTCCTGGGGCTCCTTCAGGTGCTGTGGGGCCACTCTGAGCTCACCCCAACCTTCCCCTGTCCAGGTGAGCCCCCCCAGGTGTCCCAGCAGAGCTGCTCCATCTTCTGAGCATTTGGTGCCTCCTCTGGATTCTCCAGCAGCTCTGGGTCCCTGCTGGGCTGGGCTCTGCAGGTGGGGCTCACCTGGGCACACAATTCCCCAAACCATGGAAGGAGTTCCAGGCCCAGGTGCCCCCCCAGAGCACAGGAAGGTGACTGAGGTGTTGCTGCACCCCAGGTTGTCCCCAGCAGGGCTCCAAGCCCTTCCCAAGGCTCAGGATCCATTCCCAGCATGACACTGAAGGCAATAAACAGCCCTGAGCCCCCAGAGGGGATTTGTGCTCCAGAGCTGAGCTAATGAAGAGCAGAGCCCAGCTCTGGAGGAGCAGCAGCCCTTCCCAGCATCATTTGCTGTGCCTAAAGGTGACAGAGGAGCCCGTGCCAGCACTGGGAGCTGTGATGGATGGAGCCCCACGCTGCTTTTATTGGAACAAATGCTCCAACAAGCCCCATAATGTGATTGTATCTCTGCCTGCTCCGTGTTCTACAAGTGCACATCGCTCCAGCCTCCTGCAGGAGACTGGCAATCATTTCCTGCAGCAAATAAAATAATTCCCTATTACTCTCTCTTATGAAAATGCCATTTGTTTTGATTTGATAAAGTGACTTCTGTTTAGCATCTTCACGAAGCAGAAGGGCTGATGGCTTTGATGGATTTTGCTCTCTCTTTTGCAGGTTTAGTTGCACCTGTTAAACACACACACACTCATCATTCTCACATATTGCTGGTGTGGGGATTGGGGTGCCACGCTGGTACAGAGCATTAACTCCCACAATGGCTCTGGGAAGGGATGGGAATGGATCCCCCTCAATCACATTGCTCTGAACAAATGATCTCTGGGCCTGCAAAGGCAATTTATGGGAAATACAACTTTGTTATTTGGCATTTCACAACAAATGCCAACCAGAGTTCCACAGCAAAAAGGAGAGATCAGCTGTGCTGGAAGAACAAATTGTTCAAAACCTTTCAAAGGCTAAAAAACCAAGCCAAAGCTTTCTAGGGGAAGCAACACATCCTCAGCACTGAGGGCTGGGCCATTCCTTCAGTCCCTTTGCAGCCCTGGACCCTCCCTGGCACAGCTCTGCTCGTGCTCACAGGGGTCTGAGGGTGAGGGAAGAGACGAGGATCTGACTGCATGGTTCAGAAGGATGATTGATTATTTTATGATATATATTATATTAAAACTATACTAGAAGAATAGAAGAAAGGATTTCATCAGAAGGCTGGCTAAGAATAGAAAAAGAAAGAATGATCACAAAGGTTTGTGTCTCAGACCAGCTGACTGTGATTGGCCATTAATTAGAAACAACCCCATGAGACCAATCCCAGATGCACCTGTTGCATTCCACAGCAGCAGATAATCAATGTTTGCATTTTGTTCCTGAGGCCTCTCAGCTTCTCAGGAGGAAAAACCCTAAGGAAAGGGTTTTCCATAAAACGTGTCTGTGACAGCTCCCCAGAGCTCATGTACAGCTCCAGAAAGGATTCCCAAACATTTCACCCTCCCCAGGCATCCCTGGGGGGTTCCTGCAGGGCTGGGGCAGGTGGGGCTGGCTCACCTGGGGCAGGTGGGGCTGGCTCACCTGGGGCTGGCTCACCTGGGGCAGGTGGGGCTGGCTCCAGCAGCTCCTGCAGTGTGCAGAGGTGAGCAGGGAGCTCCAGATGTGCAGATCCTGCAGGACAGGCTGCCTCATTACAGGGGATAATTAACGACAGCTGCCTCCACGGTTAATTACTGCCAGCAATTAAACCCAGAGACACAATTGCAGCAGACACCCAGCAGGGCTGGGCTGGGATTGGGCGAGGCCATGACCCTGAGTTCCTGCCCATTGCTTGGAAAAGGTTGGATTGCTGTCCCAGGACGTTGTTTGCATTTTCTTATGGAATCTTTGAGGTTGGGAAAGCCCTCCCAGAGCCCACCCTGACCCTGTCACTGCTCCATCCCCACCCTGTCCCAGCTCTGAGTGCCAGCTCAGGTGCCACCTGCAGGGATGGGCACTGAACCCTCCCTGGGCAGTTCCTGAGCCCCCTTTCCATGGGGAAATTCCTGCTGCCTCAAAGCCATCCTGGAGCTGTCCCTTATTCCTGGCTGTGCCTTCCAACCTTCCTAAACCTCCCCAGATTTCTGGTTCTGAGCACCCCGAGCTGGCCGTGGTGCTGCTGCCCCAGCTCAGCACCTTTGGGAGCTTGTGGAGAGTTTCTGTTGAGACACAGCTGGTGGAAAGGAGACGTGAGAAAATACATCTGAGAAAGCAACAGCTGCCTTGTGCAAGGACACAGCTTCCTT
Organism: Geothlypis trichas; assembly: GCA_009764595.1. Lineage (NCBI taxonomy): Eukaryota > Metazoa > Chordata > Aves > Passeriformes > Parulidae > Geothlypis > Geothlypis trichas. The sequence continues at coordinate 35,852,169 of CM019908.1, forward strand.
GAGCAAGAAGCTGTTCAAGAAAATCTGTGATAACAGGAGGTAAAAAGAAGCCACAAACATCCTGAGAAAGGTGGGACTGACTTTTTATAGCTGACCAATGGTGAGCTTTACTTTTGCAATATGTATGAGCCTTATTACTGTGATTATAAAGTGTGCCTGTTAATCAATAAATCTGAGACTTGTCGACCATCATGGATGAGCAATGGCTCCCGTTGAACCATCAGAAGCTGCAAAGGTTTTTTATTCCTCCAGAATCCTGGAATCCCTGGGGCTGGAAAAGCCCTCCCAGCCCAGCCTGTGCCCATCCCCACCCTGTCCCCAGCCCTGAGTGCCACCTCCAGGTGCCACCTGCAGGGATGGGCACTGAACCCTCCCTGGGCAGTGCCTGAGCCCCCTTTCCATGGGGAAATTCCTGCTGTGCCCACCCTGAGCTGCCCTGGCCCAGCCTGGGGCCGTTCCCTCTGCTCCTGTTCCTGGATCCCAGGGTCACTGAGGCTGGAGCTGCACCCAGCCCAGCCCTGGGCCCTTCCAGGGATGGAGATCCAGCCCTGCCCTGGCACCCTGCTCCTCAGAAACCTCAACCTGCAAAGAAATCCACGCACAGATGGTGCCAAGGCAGATCCTGGGCTGGGAGCTGAAACCCATTCATCACACACACACACTGAAATATTTCACATTACAGCTTTTGATACAGGAGGAAACAAGAAATGTGCTCTCTCCCTCAGGAGAGGGGAAACAAAAGAAGTGTAATATTAATTTTAATATTATTTGTTGCCCACAACAGCTTGCAGAACACAAAGAGACCTCAGCGGGGTTGGAACACGCTGGTTTAGGAAGCTGCACCCAGGGTAGAGTTTATGAAAAATTAAAATTACACCACCAGGATTTTCTGAGAAAAACCCCTTAAAGTTTCATCATAATCAACGGGAACATTTGTCATCTTTAAAATGTTTTAGGCTATATTTTCCCAAGTTTTATCATCCTTAGGATTCCCTTGGGAAGGGCAGAGCAGTAACAGAGCATTCAGGAAATCTCCAACTCACAGCCAAATATTCCCATTAAACACAACCAAATACATTCTATTATTATACATGATAATAAAATATATTCCATGCAGCAGATATAAATAAAATTAAATATAATCCATGAGCAGCTTGCAAGCAGCAGAGTCTGGCAGAGCAGGGGGGACAGCTCCATCCCCTGAGCTCCCCAGGACCCCTGCTCAGCACCCACCTTCAGCCTGTCAGGACCAGCACATCCCTCTGGCTGTCCTGAGAGCCCAGACCCTGCCAGGGGGCTCAGGGACCCTGGCACAGAGCCCAAAATGCCCCTGTGGGTTTGATTATGGCCCGTGGAGCAAATTACCAACCTTAGATGAAGAGTTTATGTAGAATAATAGGGAAGTTATCACGGAGTGGAAAAGTAATTTTTGTGGTTTTTGGTATGGGGGTTCAGGGGGCAAGATGGAGGGAACTGGGTATGTCCAGCCTTTCTCCTTCTTCTCCTTGGCCTCCATCTTCTGCTGTGATGGTGGCACTCACAGATTGGTTTAGAGTAGAAGCTCACTGTCTAACACAGGTGATGGGCATTGGACAGTAATTGTAAACATTGCACACGGAGTTTGTAGTATAAAGACATAACACCACCCTGGGGCAGGCAGAGTGCCTGGACTGCCTTGCCAAACAGACCTGGGCAGGGCAGGAGAAAGAATTTTATAGATAAGATACAATAAACAACCTTGAGACCAAGAAATGAAGAGCTCTGACTCCTTCTTCAAGCGCCAGGCTGGGAAAAGAGAATTTCCAACTTTTCTCGGGGTCCCTGTGAGCAGTGAGAGATCCCCACACCAGCCCACCCAGGGACCCCAGCCTGGGGCTCCCCCACATCCATTTCCAGGTGTCCCTGCCCTGCAGAAGGCACAGGAAGGGGGGAGCTGATAGCAGAGGCTGTGACCCATGAGCACAGTCGGTGTCAGCCTCTGCACTGCCCAGCTGGGTTCTAAAATGAGAGACAGACAAAGGCTCAGCCCCATTGGTGCCCACCAGCAGCACTGGGGAAGAAGAACAACGACCCTGTGTGAAGGGTTTTCCTTAGTCAGCATCCTTAAAGCACTCATTAGTGTGCAGAAAACTGAAATCCAGACCCTGGAGGGGCAGCAGGGGCGGGGACACCTCCCAGCCCAGGGACAGCAGGAAGGGCCAGGCTGGACACTGGGGAGGTGTTCCTGCCATGGCACAGGTGGAACTGGGTGGGATTTAAGGTCCTTTCCCACCCAGGGCATCCCAGGATCCTGGGGTGATCCCTGCCAGCTCCTGGAGCCCCAGCCTGGGCAGCCCCTGGCACGAGCTCAGGGCTCTCCAGACACCTTTCTGTAGCCATGATATTTTATGGAAAATCCTTTCCTTAGGATTTTTCCTCCTGAGAAGCTGAGAGGCCTCAGGAACAAAATGCAATCATTGATTATCTGCTGCTGTGGAATGCAACAGGTGCATCTGGGATTGGTCTCATGGGGTTGTTTCTAATTAATGGCCAATCACAGTCTGCTGGCTGGACTGTCTGGTCAGTCACAAGATTTTGTTATCATTCCATTCTATTCCTTTCAAGCCTTCTGATGAAATCCTTTCTTCTATTCTTTTAGTATAGTTTAATATAATATATATAATAAAATAATAAATCAGCCTTCTGAACCATGGAGTCAGATCCTCATCTCTTCCCTCATCCTGGGACCCCTGTGAACACCATCACACCTTTCCATAAGGAAGGAAGTAAAAATCCCCAGTTATTCCCTGCCTGGGTTGTTGTCCCTCCCTGTGGCACCTGGAGGCTGCAGGGCTGGGAGGTTTTAGAGGAGCAGCTCCAGGTTTGTCAGTCTGCAAACTGACAGCTTGCTCTAGGAATAAACAGAGGCTGTAAAAGCTCTGATTTGTCTTTTGGACACACATTTCCAGCAGGATTCTCTCTGGAAATATAAATCTTGAAGTCTGCACACTGTCCTGGCTGTATGGGTGTACACGAGTACAGAGCGGCCTTGCCCCACTTCACTTCCACTCTGATGACTGATGCCAGCTTTTATTGCCTTTAACACTCCAAGAAATCACCCAAAGAGTCACAAATAATAGAAAAACATCAGGCCCAGGAAGTTATCTCACTCATCCCATCTGAGAAATCCCTTCCCTTTGGGCACTGCTTTATCTGCTCCCCCAGAAAATTGCCTTACAATGAGACAGAAAAACCAAGTGGCTCTGGGCTTATCTGAAAGGGCATAATTGATAATCACAGGGCTCCTGTTGCAGCCCGAGCTGTCCTGGCTCAGGATGAATTTGGTGTGAAGGGAAGCAGGAGCTGGAACTCCCCCTGCTCTGTGCTGGCAGAGCTGCACAAAATCTCATGGAATGTGCCTGGAATTCCAACACGAGTGCCAGCAGCAGGGAAAGGGCAGTAAAAGTGATTTATCCGTGCCCATGGAGGATGCAGTTTGACATCTACACCCACGAGCTGGGGAAGCTGCACTTGGAATAAATGGAAGTGAGAATAAATAAATAAATGGTGTTTTACAGGGGAAACAAGTGGACAATGGGGAAGTACCTCGGGTTTTAAAGCCTGCCTGCAGGAATATCACTTCACCTCCCACAGCTCTGCTAGGCTTTTTATGCCAAATCAAGCAATGTTTTTGTCATTGAGGAGCAATGTTGAGAATGCCCAAGGGCTCTGTACCTGCCTGCCAGCCCCGTGTGTCACCCTGACACAGCCCTCTGCAGCTCTGCTGAGAACCTCAACTGGCACAGCTCCTGAAAAACAAAAAAAGCAGCTGGTTTACCCAAATTGCTCCAATTCCAGGCATTACTGGATCCCCACCGGTTCCCAAATTGTCACTGTCACTCCCCACGCTGTCAGCTCACTTAAAAACCAAAGTCAATAAAGATGAAGCTGCTTAAGGAGCAGGAGGTTTTATTTTCCTTTGCTAATACGCTCTGCCTTCAAAGCAAACATCATTTTCCAGCACCTTTAAATATTAACACGTGTGCAGTGCCTGCTCCATGCTGAGCACAGGCAGCAGAGACAATCCCCAGGAGAGGATGGGCTGGGGCTGCTTCCCCTGCCCCACCAGACCCTGGCAGCAGCTCCCGTGGAAAACGTGGGCATGGAGCATTTATTGTGTCCAAAACTGGAAAAACTGGGCATGGCTCTGGGCTGGTGACAAGCTGGGGACCAGGCACAGCTTGGGCTTGGAGGGTTTCTCCAAGCCCTTGAACCTGCAGCACTCCCTAGGTCCCAACTCCCGCAGATCAGAGTGAAATCCTGCAGGAGCAGGGACCACCACCACGACCACCACCACCACCACCACGACCACCACCACGACCACCACCACGACCACCACCACCACGACCACCACCACCACCACCACGACCACCACGACCACCACCACCACCACGACCACCACCACCACCACCACGACCACCACCACGACCACCACCACGACCACCACCACCACCACCACCACCACCACGACCACCACCACCACCACGACCACCACGACCACCACCACCACCACGACCACCACCACCACCACGACCACCACCACCACCACCACGACCACCACCACCACCACGACCACCACCACCACCACGACCACCACCACCACCACCACGACCACCACCACCACCACGACCACCACCACGACCACCACGACCACCACCACCACCACCACCACGACCACCACCACCACCACCACGACCACCACCACCACCACGACCACCACCACCACCACCACGACCACCACCACGACCACCACCACCACGACCACCACCACCACCACCACCACCACCACCACCACGACCACCACCACCACCACGACCACCACGACCACCACGACCACCACGACCACCACGACCACCACCACCACCACCACCACCACCACCACCACCACCACCACCACCACCACCACCACCACCACCACCACCACCACCACCACTCACATCCCCACCTCAGCTCCCTCCTGCTCCCTTTGCCTCCTTCCTGGCCCTTTCATAGAAGTGAGGTTAACGAGGGAACCACCTGCAGCTGAACGCAGCTCCCTGGCAGAGGGGCTGAGGGGACCCTGCTGGTGCCAGTTCTTTAAAATGTGGTTTGGAAAAAGGAGCCAGTGACATTCAATGAGCTCCACAGCAAAGTGGGGTGTTTAGGCCTGTTATTTTATGTGAATATATAAAAAATAGATACAGAAAACGTGAGATGTTCTTTTGCAAAGTGATTTACCTGTTTTCTCCTGGTCTCCTGTGTGCCAGATCAATCATTTTCCTACTGTGCCCAGAGACAAAGGTGGGATGAGCTCTCGGAGTGGAATAAAAAATAGAACAATTTCAATATAAAGAATCAATCTTAATATTCATAATAAATTTTCCAATAAATAATCCGTTTCAATATATAACAATTTTATATACTAAAATAGATAGAAATACAGATATGGATTGCCTTATCCCTACACTCTTTAATTAATGGGTTAATTGGTGATGGCAGGGTGGGGGCAGGATGCAAACACTTGTTTGATTCCCTCACCACCCCTCACAAACCCACAGCAGGAGGGAAATGTCCCCTGAGTGACAGAGCAAACCCAGAGTGGGACAGGAGAGTTCCTGAGCAGCTCCACCCAGCCTGACAGTGACTGATGTGCACAAGTCAATAAAGATCCCACACTCTGTAAGCCAGGAGGATTCATTAGGCTAAAAGGCATCATTCACTCCAGGTAATTTATATTGCACAGGTAATTTAGGTAATTACCTCAACAACCAGGTAATTTATATTACACAGCAAACTTGCCTCTCTCCCCCTCCACCCCCATGGGTTTGCTGTTGTTATCCTTTGTTAAACGACACTGAACCTTCCCATAAAAGCTGCAATGGAGCCTTTGATGGGCTTTGTGTGTTTTCACATGGAAAACAGCTCCTGGGCAGGAGCTGCGAGCCTTGCACTGCAATTCTACTGGGTCTGATTATTTCCAGGAGAGGATTTATGGGATTGCTTGTAGCAGGTAAAAGCTGCTCTATGCAAACACTCCCTGCAGCCTTCTGAGGAGGAATCTCCTCCTTTCCCTAAGGTCAGCTGCTCCAGAGCCTGGCCAAGGGCAGCAGGCAGGGCCAGAGCTGGGACAGCCCCTCCTGCCATTGCCAAATCCCATTGTGCCATTCCCAAAATCCCAATGAGCCTTGGACAGCCCCTCCTGCCATTGCCAAATCCCATTGTGCCATTCCCAAAATCCCAGTGAGCCTTGGACAGCTCCTCCTGCCATTCCCAAATCCCACTGCTGCTGCCTTGGACAGCCCCTCCTGCCATTCCCAAATCCCAGTGTGCCATTCCCAAAATCCCATTGTGCCATTCCCAAAATCCCACTGCTGCCTTAGACAGCTCCTCCTGCCATTCCCAAAATCACAGTACTGGTTTGGACAGCTCCTCCTGCCATTCCCAAATCCCATTTTCCCCATTCCCAAATCCCATTGTGCCATTCCCAAAATCCCACTGCTGCCTTGGACAGCCCCTCCTGCCATTCCCAAATCCCATTGTGCCATTCCCAAAATCCCACTGCTGCCTTAGACAGACCCTCCTGCCATTCCCAAAATCAGAGTTCTGGTTTGGACAGCTCCTCCTGCCATTCCCAAATCCCAGTGAGCCATTCTCAAAATCCCACTGCTGCTGCCCTCGACAGCCCCTCCTGCCATTCCCAAAATCTCAGTGAGCCTTGGACAGCCCCTCCTGCCATTCCCAAATCCCACTGCACCAAAAATCCCACTGCTGCCTTAGACAGCCCCTCCTGCCATTCCCAAATCCCAATGTGCCATTCCCAAACCCTAGTGTCCCTCCTGCCATTCCCAAACCCCAGTGTCCCTCCTGCCATTCCCAAATCTTGGTGCTGCCTTGGACTCCATGATCCTGGGAGTCTTTGCTCATTAACACTCCTGGTTTTTGCTGCAGCTGGAGTGTTTTGGTATCTCTCAAATGTCCTTGCCTGAGAAAAGAAAGCCAAAAACCCCTCCCGGGGCTCCTTAACAAGCCCAAAAGATTCGGGAGAAGGGATGGCAAAGAGCCAGAGCTGAAATAGAAATGGGATTGCTTGTTTTGAAGGAAACCTTTTGATGGCACTGTGTAGGACCCAGGACATCCCACTGCTGCCCTGGGGGACTCCAGAGCCTGGCACAGAGTCACAGGCACCCCTGTGCCTTGGGTTTAACCCATGGAAACAATTCCCAACTTTGTGTGAGGAGTTACAAGCCTCAAGGGTTTGAGTAGAATGACAGTGAATGTGTCACAGGGTGAAAAAGCAGAATTTTGGGGATTTAGAGTGGGGGTTCAGGAGGCAAGAGGGAGCAATCTGGGTGTGTCCTGTCCTTCTTCTTCTCCTCCTTGTCCCCCATCTTCTGCTGTGCTGGTGACACTTCTGGACTGGTTTAGAGCACAGACAGACTGTCTGACACAGGTGATGGGTATTGGGAAATGATTCTAAATAAAGTACAGGCAGGTTTTAGTATAAAAAGATACACTAGCCTGAGGGTGTGGAAAAAGTAGAATTTTGGAAAAGTAGAATTTTGGAAAAGTAGAATTTTGGGGATTTAGAATGGGCATTCAGGAGGCAAGATGGAAGAATCTGGGCATGTCCTGTCCTTCTTCTTCTTCTTGTCCTTCTTCTGCTGTGCTGGTGACACTTCTGGATTGGTTCAGAGCACAGACAGACTGTCTAACACAGGTGATGGGTATTGGGAAATGATTGTAAATAAAGTACATGTAGATCTTAGTATAAAAAGCCAACACCAGCCCAAGGGCAGGGACTGTGCCTCAAACCAACCTGCTGGACAGATCTCAGCAGGTCAGAGAGAGAATGGAACAGGTAAGAGAAAATAAACAACCATGAAAAGCAGAACCCACAAATCCTGACTTCTTCTTTGGCCATGGAGCTGGGGGAAAAAATAATTTATAATATCTGGGGGATCATCACAACCATAGAAACCTGAGACCTCTGTGCTGGCTTTGAGGTGCCACAGAGGGGCCCCCAGAGCCCCCTCCTGCCCCTTGTCCCAGCAGCAGGGGCTCAGGGCTGGAGAGGGGCTGGGTTTGGGTTCCCCATCCACCCAACCCTCCAGGGACCCCCTCCCACGGGAGCTGGGTGTGAGCACAGGGCAGGGGACAGCTCTGCCCACACCCAGGGGACACTGGGGACACAGAGTTTGTGACCTGCCGCCAGAAAGGAAAGTCCAGAACAAACCTGTCCCTCGTGCCAAGCTGCCAGCTTGTGTCTGATGGATGCTGAGGGACTCAGCCCTGCTCCTGACAGCTTCCAAATTAAACTTGGGGCTGCTTAGGAGGCTGTCAGTCAATAAATCCAAATGTTCTAGAGGTCCAAGGCTGTTTCTCCTGCCTGTTAGGCAGGATGGATGGGTTGGTGTGTGAGAATCTGGAAGCACCAACCACCTTGGCTTTCCCTGCTCCTGGCTCAGGTTTGTGTGGCTACTGAGGGAGATTTTGTGCTTTACAGAGATCTCAGGAGCTGTTATTTGCTTGGGCTGAAATAACTCTGCTTGCTGCCCACACCAGTGCTGAGGGCAGGGCAGGAATTCCCAGCAGAGTCCCCCCTTCCCTGTGCTGCCTAAAGCCTGTCAGGAAAAGCAGCACCAAAGTGTTCATGTTCCCCTCCCAGGCTGCTGGCACAGACTTCACCCAGCAGCTCATCCCAAGCCACCTTTGGGGTTCCAACAACCCCCCTGAGTTGTTCTCCTGTAATTAAGTCATTAATTAGCCTTCTGATATCCATGGAGTCAGATGAATCATTCTCTCCCCTTGTCAGAGTCACCTTTGATTTACAATAGGAGGTGGCACTGGAGGTGGCACTTGGGGACATCTGGAAGCAAAGCTTGGAGGGTTTCTCCAGCCTGAGGGATCCTGTAACTCCCTGAGATCAGGATCCCCTCCTGGACTGCAGGATCCCTGGGTTCCCTCAGCCCGCCCAGTTCTGGTTTCAGCAGATTATTTTAATAAAGACATTCTGGAAATGAGGCCTGAGACAAGTGACAAGCCAAGTCCCCAGCCTGGGCTGGATAAAAAGCCCTAATGAGGCCATTTGGGGGTTCCACGTGCCAGCTGCAGGGCTCTTCCCAAGGATTGTCTCATCAGGCACCTCCATGGAGATTTGGGAAGTTCCTCTCAGCCAGGCTGAGACACCTGCGATGGGCAGTGCCCTGTGGTGCCAGTCTGAGTGAATAAATGGAATAAAGCCCCTCAGCAGAGCCTCTGCAGGAGGCAGCCATAAACCCCAGGTTCTTCTGGCAGCCCTGCACGGCAGCAGAGGGGGATGAGGGGAATTTATGAAGCCTCTAAGGGGTCTTAGTAGCAGGGGTTGGCCCAGAACCTCTATCCCAGGAAAGGACAGAGTCCCGCAGTCCAGCCCGCTCGGACCGAGCCATGGGGGAGCCTCTAGCCTGCAGAGTGATAACAGCTCTGGATAGTGATAACAGCTCTGGATAGTGATATCAGCTCTAAGGATTCCAGCTGCTGCTAGACTTGGCTTCCCCAGGCATGGCTTCAGGCAGAGCAGGGAGAGGAGAAGAAGACGCCGGCTGTTCCACAGGATGGTTTATTCAGGAGAACGTGAAAGGCCCGGTGCAACATCTTCTAACTCAACAGGGTACAGTGAGCTACATTTATACCCTTGGCCAGGCTCCAAACTGGACCAATGGACACAGGTTAGAGGGTTTACAAGTGACCCATAGAAGGGTTAATAGGGTTTTTTCCTTATAAGGGTACAAAGATACGTTGTGAGTCTGGGGTCAGAACCTGTATCTGCTGCTGTGTCAGCATCCCCATTGTTAAAGTCTCCACGGTGCCTTGGCCAGGCTTGTGGCATTTACTACAGGGAATGTCCCCATTCCCAGCAAAGCAAGAGCTCCCTGACACCCCTGACAGCTCTGCTGACATTACAGAGCAGCTCTGCCTGCTGGAGCCATCCCTCAGCTCACAGCCCAGCTCTCAGGCTCTGCAATGGGATAATGGGGACACAGTTCCCTGGAAGCCGCAGAGAAATTCAGGCTGTGAGACAATTATGTCATATTTGATAAGGTTAATTGACATTTCAGGGCAGGACTTAACTAAGACTGAGGTTAAAGCTTTAGGAAGTGATAGAAACTATTTAATATGTTGTTTAGAAAAAAGAATCAATGATATTGAATAAGCTCCACAGCAAACTGGGGTGCTTAGACCTGTTATTTTATATGAAATATATAAAAAATAGATACAGAAAATGTGAGATGTTCTTTTGCAAAATTATTTACCTGCTTTCCTCTGCTCTCCTGTGTGTCAGATGAATCATTTTCTTACTGTAAGGATGTGCCCAGAGACAAGGGTGAGATGAGCTCTTGTAAGAGACCTGGAGTCAAATAAAAAATATATTATGTCAATTTCAATATAAATAAAGCAATTCTATATACTAAAATAGATAGAAATAAAAATACGTATTGCTTCATCCCTACATTGATTCAATGAAATTCTCCTTTTCTAATCTCTCAGCTCTTACAGGCAAAGTGCCTTTGAATTTGGGACCTTCCACCATCCCAGGGTGCTCCAGGGCTCATCCAGTCTGGCCTTGGGCACTCAGGGACCCAGGGCCTGCCCACCCTCCCAGGGAACAATCCCCAATTCCCAAAATCCCACCCACCCCTGCCCCCTGGATTGTGGGAGCTCAGCACATCACTCTGAATGTCCAGAGTCACTGGGAGAACCCTTGGGGGGCTCAGGGGTCCTGCAATGTTGCCAGACATTCTTGGTGGCTGCACTTTGACCCTTCTAGGGATGTGTGTGAGGACATGAGAATCACTGGAGTGTGAGTGGTGGAGGGATCACACATTTACAGGGTGAAATATGGATTTTGGGATTTTGGTACAGAGGGTTATGGAGACAAGATGGAGGGAACTGGGTTGTGTCCAGCCTTTCTCCTTCTTCTTCTTGGCCTCCATCTTCTGCTGTGATGGTGGCACTCACAGATTGGTTTAGAGTAGAAGCTCACTGTCTAACACAGGTGATGGGCATTGGACAGTAATTGTAAACATTGCACAGGTAGTTTGTAGTATAAAGACATAACACCACCCCGGGGCAGGCAGAGTGCCTGGACTGTCCGCTGAGCTGACCTCGGCAGGGCAGAGAAAATTTTATAGATAAGATAAAATAAACAACCTTGAGCCCGAGAAATGAAGAGCTCTGACTCCTTCTTTAAGCGCCAGGCTGGGAAAACAGACTTGGAACTTTCTCGGGTCACTGTGACAACCAATGATCCCAACACTGGATGCCTCAGGAAGAGCAGAGCTGCAGACTGACCACGTGCTGCTGACATGGAGCGATAGACGCCTGTAAATCAATACAAGGGTATCTCCACCTAAGGTTTGTATAATGCTAGTGGACCACTGGATGTCCATTTTTCCCTGGTTTAAATCCTATTTAAATCCTGTTTGTACTGACCCTTTTTGGTAGGAAACACAGAGCCAGGGGAAGGCTCCTGGCTGTGCTCACTGAGGTTTCCCCATGAGCACTATGAAAAATGCCAATCACTTGGTTTTAAAATTTTAAAAGTTTAATAGTAATAAAACGGTTATAAAAATAGTAATACAATTAGAGGGTTAATAATTTGGACAGTTGGGATTAGGACAATATGAGACAATAGAGACAGTTATGGATGTCTGGGCACCTTTTCTGGGCAAAATAAGCCCAAAAAAGGGCCCACATTAACAGAGTATTAACCCTTAGAAGCAACACCCTGTTGCATATCTTACACTTCATCCATGATGCATAAATTCCATTCAAACACAGAATTCTGCTGGGCAGTGTCAGCTTCTTCCTCTGAGTCCTAACAGTGCCTTTGAGGCAGGAAGAAGTTCATTTCTTCTGATAATGGGGCAATAAATTCTTTTTCTCTGAAAGATTCAGGTGTCCTGTGGCTGCTGTCTCACTGTGAGTCCTTTCTTTAAAAAGAGTGTCTTACATAGCACAGTTTCTATTTTAATAACTTTTATAACCTAAAACTATATTTAACACAGTACTTAAGAAAATTAGTACAGCATTACTTTCTAACACAACACATAATATTCATTTGAATATTTGCCAAAAGCCAACCATAAAAATAAATGCATTTTTCACAAGAACTTCCCAGCTGGGCTTGCCTCACCCAGCAGCTCCACAACACCTCTGCATTCCCTGGAGCTTCACAGGTCCCAGCAGGCAGATCTTCACCAGGCCTGGAAATCCACAGGGATCAACCTGCTGGTTTTAATCCTCACAAGGAAAAACCCCACGTGCAGCCCTCCTGTGTCAAACCCAAGAGGTTTCCTTCACTCAGCTGGGGAATTATGCAGGGAGAGGAGAGGAATCCCTCCCTTTGCCTGGAACAGATTTTGTCACCCTGCAAGAAGCGAAGGCACCTCAAAGAGTATTGAAGCAGAACATGGTGTGTGTCAATATTCCTTTAAAATCCTAAAAAAATCAAAAATGGTGGAAATCCAGAGTTCTGAGGAGCTACGAGGACAGCAACAGCTGAGGAGAGAAAGATGGCTTTATCTGATGTGAATTTTGGGAGCTGCAGGAGTCAGTCA
>CM019908.1:35864985-36062190 GCA_009764595.1 Geothlypis trichas
TTAAAAAAGTATCCTACATAGCACAGTTTCTATTTTAACATTTTGTTATAACCTAAAACTGTATTTAACACACTACTTAAGGAAATTAACACATCATGATATGTTTCTACCATAACACATATCATATTCATTTGAATATCTGCGAAAAGCCAATGGTAAAATACACATTTTTCACAATTACCAACTATTTTACAATTAGAACAGCACGGCCGGCACGGGGGACACGTGACACGGGAATGGCACGTGACACATGGAGAGACACGTGACACAGGAAAGACACGTGACCCGGAGAGAACACGTGACCCCGGCGGGTCACGTGGGGCAGGAGGAAGCGCGTGCCCGGGGCGGACCCACGTGACCCGCGGTTGCCGTCACGTGACCCGCGGTTATCATCACGTGACCGGCGGTGACAACCACGTGTCCCTGGCTGGGCCCCGGCCATGGCGGGCGCGGGTGGCGGCCGCGGGCTCCGTGGAGCAGTTCCAGAAGCTGCTGCAGCGCCCGGACCGGTGAGGGGACACCGGGGGAGAGGGGGAACTGGGCCCGTTCCTGTGTCCCTTACCGGGGCTGCCGTCCCGCCGTGCCGTCCCTCAGTCCCCTCCATGGGGGCCATCTCCGTCTGCCGTCCCTTGGTGCCATCCGTTGGGGGCACGCCGGTGTCACCTCTGTGGGGGCCTGCCCGGGTTCCCCATCCCGGTGTCCCCTCTTGGGTCCCGTCCCTCGGTGCCATCCCCGCTGTCCCCTCTTGGGTCCCACCCCCGCTGTCCCCTCCCGGTCCCCGCAGGGCACAGCTCGGGAGGGGCCGGTGCTGCCGCAGCGCCCGGTAAAACCTGCACGGGGAAGATAAAAATACCCAAAATGGAGACAAACCGAGCCCCAAACTGTGCAAAGGCCGGGCTTTGGCCAGGCTTAGGCTCGGGCTTTGGGCCGGCTTTGGGCAGGCTTAGGCTCGGGCTTTGGGCCGGCTTTGGGCAGGCTTAGGCTCGGGCCTTGGCCAGGCTTAGGCTCGGACTTTGGCTAGACTTAGGCTTGGCTTTGGCCGGGTTTAGGCTCGGGCTTTGGCCAGACTTAAGCTGGGCTTTGGCCAGGTTAGGCTCGGCTTTGCTCGGCCTCTGCCAGCCCCGCGTTCCCCTGGCTCAGCTCTCAGAGGTGCCGCCCTGCAGCAGCTCCTGCCGCAGGGAATTTGGGGCCAAATTGGGTGAATCGGCTGGAAAATCCCATAAACCAGAGCTGCCCTGGGAAATGGGATTGTCCTCCAGGCGCGGGAGTGTCACCAAAACCACCAGGACACTTCCGTGGGAAGAGCAGTGGAATTTCAATGGGAACAGCAGTGACACTGCAGTGGGAACAGCAGTGGAATTTCAATGGGAACAGCAGTGGAATTTCAATGGGAACAGCAGTGACATTTCAATGGGAACAGCAGTGGAATTTCAGTGGGAACAGCAGTGGAATTTCAGTGGGAACAGCAGTGACATTGCAGTAGGAACAGCAGTGAAATTTCAATGGGAACACCATCGTTTGGCTGTTCACTGACACAGAAGTGTCTCTGAATTATTCATCTCCCTCCCAGGGTCTCATTAATCTGGTTTTGTGCCCTGTTTTAATGGCAGGGCTCTGCTCTTCCTCCAGGCCCAGCCTGCTCAGGGACCTGCAGGGACCCCTGGCAGTGTCCCAGGCTGCTCCCAGCCTGTCCTCAGCAGTCCCAGGGGTTTTATTCCAGTGTTCCATGCTCGTGTTTAGCTGTGGGAGGGAAGAGCTGCAGTAAGCACCTCTGGAATTACAGATTTACAGTGATTAAAAGTGTGGAGGAAAACCAGGATCAGTTCTGAGAGACAGCCAGAGGAGATGCTGTTAAATGGTGGTTCTGGGGAAAAGGAATAGAATTTCTTCCAGACTTGCTGCAGGATTTCCACTTTCCCTCCTGGAATTGTCCTTCAGCTGGATTATTTTGTAGGGACATTGCAGAAGGAGCTCATGTGCCCAAAGGAAAATGGCTTCAGGAACAAACATAATATTTTAAGATAATTTAAAAAAAAAAACACCAGGAATTTTCTCATTGCCTTTGTCACAGAACATGGTTCAGTTTTCTCTCTAAAGGAATTGATTATTTTATCCATGTTCTTGGACCCAGGATGATCTGATAATCCTGATAACTCTTCCTCTGCTTGCTTTGAAAACAGCAATTATAATTGCATGTTAATTTCATAGCATTTCTTCTTTCAGAAAATTAACATTTCTTGCATCGAATTATCAGTAAGTTTGTGTTGTAGATCGAGTGCAGATTTTGATATTTAAAGAAGAAATTGAAGATTTGTCATAACCTTTTTGTCCCTGCCCTGTTTAATAGTGGAGCTTTATTTTAACCTTGACTGAACACTTTGTTTAGAGTTCCTTAAGTGCTTCATTTTGCCAACTCTTTATTTATCTCTCTTAATGTTTTGGTTCATCTTGGGTTCATTTTGGGGCCATTTGGGTTCATCTTGGGTTCATTTTGGGACCATTTTGGTTCATCTTGGGTTCATTTTGGGACCATTTTGGTTCATCTTGGGTTCATTTTGGGGCCATTTTGGTTCATCTTGGGTTCATTTTGGAGCCATTTTGGTTCATCTTGGGTTCATTTTGGTTCATCTTGGGTGCAGCCCTGGCTGGGCTCTTGTGCTGCCCAAGGTGGATCCATGGAGGAGATCTTTGAATCAATCCCTGCTTTATTCTGGAGCTCTGCCCAGCCCCTGCCCTGGGTCAGCCTGCACAGGGCAGCACAGGCAGGTGGTGGGGATTGCTGGGTTTTTATGGAATGCCCATCCCTGCAGGTGGCACTCTGGGCTCTGGGGACAAGGTGGCAGTCGGGCCCCTGCATGGTGATTCTGGAGGCCTCTCCCAGGCCCAGGGTTCCCTGTTCCTGGTGTGTTTTTGGCAGTGTCCCCAGCAGTGCTGTTTCTCCCCAGGTCCCTGGTGGTGGTGCACTTCTGGGCACCATGGGCTCCGCAGTGCGCGCAGATGAACGAGGTGATGGCAGCGCTGGCACGGGAGCACAGCCAGGTCACCTTCGTGCAGGTGAGGGGGACAGCCCTGGGGGAGAGCAGGGACAGCCCTGGGAGAGGAGCTGGGACAGCCCTGAGGGAGCAGGGACAGCCCTGGGGGGGGAGCAGGGACAGCCCGGGGGAGCTGAGACAGCCCTGGGGGAGCAGGGACAGCCCTGGGGGAGCAGGGACAGCCCTGGGGGAGCAGGGACAGCCCTGGGGGAGCAGGGACAAGCCCTGGGGGAGCAGCAGGGACAGCCCTGGGGGAGCAGGGACAGCCCTGGGGGAGCAGGGACAGCCCTGGGGGGGAGCAGGGACAGCCCTGGGGGAGCTGAGACAGCCCTGGGGGAGCAGGGACAGCCCTGGGGGAGCAGCAGGGACAGCCCTGGGGGGGGAGGAGGGACAGCCCTGGGGGGAGGAGGGACAGCCCTGGGGGAGGAGCAGGGACAGCCCTGGGGGAGCAGGGACAGCCCTGGGGGGGGAAATGTTCCAGAACAGGGGCAGGTTCCTCTTGGGGTGCCTCTATGGCCTCACATTTCTAATGCCCCTCTCACATCTGGGATCCCGGAGGTGCTGCTGCTCTCAGGGATGGCTCAGACTGAGAATCCTGGAATCCTTGGGTGGGAAGGGATCCCAAAGCCCATCCAGGGTTATCCCAGAGGTGCTGCTCCCATCAGGGATGGCTCAGACTGAGAATCCTGCAATGCATTGGATGGCAAAGGACCTCAAAACCCATCCAGTATTATCCTAGACCTGCTGCCATCAGGGATGGGCTCAAACAGGGAATGGGACCCCATTCTGGAATTCACAGCATTCTGGAATGCCTTGGGTGGGAAGGGACCCTAAAGCCCATCCAGGGTTATCCCAAAGTGCTGCTGCTGTCAGGGATGGCTCAGAGTGAGAATCCTGGAATTGTTTAGGTGGGAAGGCCCATCCAGGGTTATCCCAGAGGTGCTGCCATGGCAGGAAATCCTGTGTTGCCTTGGGTGGGAAGGGACCCCCAAAGCCCATCCAGAGTTATCCCAGAGATGCTGCTGTCAGGGATGGGCTCAAACAGGGAATCCTGGAATGCCTTGGGTGGGAAGGGACTCCAAAGCCCATCCAGGGTTATCCCAAAGTGCTGCTGCTGTCAGGGATAACTCAGACAGGGAATCCTGGAATGCTGTGGATGGGAAGGGACATCAAAGCCCATTCAGGGTTATCCCAGACCTGCTGCCAATGGATGGCTCAAACAGAGAATCCTGGAATCCTTGGGTGGGAAGGGACCTCAAAGCCCATCCAGGGTTATTCCAAAGTGCAGCTGCTGTCAGGGGTGGGCTCAAACAGGGAATCCTGGAATCCTTGGGTGGGAAGGGACCTCAAAGCCCATCCAGGGTTATCCCAGAGGTGCTGCTGCTATCAGGGATGGGCTCAAACAGGGAATCCTGGAATGCCTTGGGTGGGAAGGGACCCCAGACCCCTCCAGTGCCCCCCCTGCCATGGCAGGGACACCTCCCAGTGCCCCAGGGTGTCCAGCCTTGCAGATGTTCTCTCAGGGTGCCCAGCCTTGCAGATGTTCTCCCAGGGTGCCCAGGGGGTTCCTGTGGCACTGAAATGACCCTTCAGGAAGGTGAGCTCAGCCCCTGCAGGGCTGTCACTGTGCTCTGTGGGACCCTCTGCACATCCCACTGGGCTCCAGGGGAAGGAGGAAGGAATTCCCTCACGTGCTGCTGGTTTTAAACCAAATTCCTCTGGTTCATGAGGCACTTGTGGGATGGTGAGGGCAGGGAGCAGTGGAGCAGCCCCAGCTGTGTGTGAGTATTTGGATGTGATTTTTACAGCCTTTAGGATGTGTGTATGGGTTTTTTTAATGATTCCTCTCAGTTGGTATTTGTAAAACAGGTCAGAATTATTTTAATGGTATTTTATGACTTAGAGCTTCAACAGACTAATTTTCAACGTATTTCAAATTCAAGATAATATATTTATCTAAAGTTTAGTAGATTTTACTCAGCCCAACAAAGTCTGGATTCTCTCAACTGCCTTTTTATTATTCCTATATCATTTATTTATGACCTTTATTATTCAGCTGTAATTTATATTAGTATTAGTATATAGTATTAGTATTTAGTATAATTTATATATTAGTATTAGTATATATTAGTATGATATAGTATTAGTATAATTTATATTAGTATTAGTATTTAGTATTAGTATCTAGTATAATCTATATATTAGTATTAGTATATATTAGTATTATATAGTATTAGTATAATTTATATTAGTATTAGTATTTAGTATAATTTATATATTAGTATATATTAGTATTATATAGTGTTAGTATAATTTATATTAGTATTAGTATTTAGTAGCTTTTACTCAGCCCAACAAAGTCTGGATTCTCTCAACTGCCTTTTTATTATTCCTATATCATTTATTTATGACCTTTATTATTCAGGTGTAATTTATATTTTAATAACAAGGTTCCAAAGTCATCCAGGGCTGTGAAACCAAGGTGGTGGCACATCCTTTCCCCAGCTTCCCTCCTCCCAGTAATTTTAATATTCCTGGTGTTCTTGCTCAGAGAAAAGAAGCTGATGAAAATTCTTGGGTGAATTTTACTGATACAATTTGGAGGGAGGATCTCCTCCAGAGGAAAATAATTTGATTTTGGCAGTTCTTGGTGGGGTTTTTGTGTTCCTTTGAATTGGCAAGCACCTGTTACCTCCTCGGGTGTTTGGTTGAAATGAATGTGTTCATATCCCAAAACACTCACAAACAACATTGTGGGAAGCTGTGTCAGTGAGAGCAAGTTCCTGAAATATGAAATGAAATCTGTCCTGTGTTATGTGGAACATAAATAGCCAAGCAGGAAATTTTGCTGGGAGAGAAAATGAGTATTAGATGTGAAAGTCATCGTTTGCCCCTGGAAAAAGAATCAATAATTGGAATTACCTGCTCTCTTTCAGTTCAGTTTCAGGTGGATGGCAGCTTTCATTTCCTAGCTGCAGTTTTCCAGTTGATTCTCTTGGAGTGGTGATGTGCAGGAGGAGGCTGGGGCTCCCTTCTGCTGCTCCTGCTTTGCCTCTCTAATTAGTGGCTTCATTAGGAGCCTGTGGAGCTGGAGCATCTCAAAATCTGAACCAGTGAAGATAAATTTAATAGCAAACTCCTCTGTGATGAAAGTGGGAGCAGTGAGCCCAGGCTGGGCACTCAGCAGCCTTGCAGGAGTTCAAAATCAATTTAAAAATCAGCCTGAGCTGAAGGAGCAGCTCCTTCTCCCCTCCTCACTTAGGGGCTGTCAGGGGGGATGCAGAGCCCCCAAAGGGGCACAAAGGCCCCTCAGTGATGGTGACACCCCTGGGACACTGATTTATGGCTTCCAATACAGCACTGAGAATTTACTGGGTCAGGAGTGCACCAAACATTTTATTGGCAGCCTCCGGGCATCTTTTGAAATGTGCAACAAAATAAAAACCTCTGAACCTGTTCTGACACCTGGAGGTTCATGCAGCCCAGAGAGTCTCATTTAAATGCAAATGTGTCCCAGACTTGAGCAGCAGATCCTGCTTAAATGTATAAAATGCCAGGGAGAACATTCCAGGATTGACACTCGCAGTGAAACTTTAAAGAAGATTATGAAAATAATCCTGGTTTTTTATTTTTTTTTGGTTTGGTTTTTAGCTGGAAGCTGAGGCTGTGCCTGAAGTGTCTGAAAAATATGGAATTAGTTCTGTTCCAACGTTCTTGTTCTTTAAGGTAAGAGGAAATGGATTTAAGAGGAAATGAATTTAAGAAAAGTGGATTTAAGAGAAAATAGAATCCATGTGGACTCTTAATACTTATACTTTGTAATACTCTACCAGAACCTTGGGAGCTTTCTCAGTGAGGAAACACCTCTGTAACTGATTGAATTCTATCCAGTGGAACCTAAAAATGGAAATAGACTTGGTTTTTGCACTTTATATGGAATAGTTCAGGGCTTCCTTAAGTGCTTTGGGATTCATACATAGTTTTTATTTCTTTTGTTTTGCTTAGGTCAAAAAATTTACAGCAACATTTCTTTGTGTTGTAGTTGGGGAAAAGACCCAGTAAATATGGTAATAACAGAAATAACAATTCTGTTTGGGTGCTATTTGCCTGTGGTGCTAAAATGGATAATATTTTATGAAATCAGTATTTCTAGAGGCAAACTTGGTGCTGTTACTGATGCCTTGGAGTGGCTGCCCAGAACAGAGGCTGGACAAGGTTGAGAGGATGAAGTTGGTATTTGTTAAAGGCCTTCAGCAGGTGCACCTTGGGCACTCAGAGCCTCCCAGAGGCTACAGGGTGGACAACGTCATGGGTTTGTCAGGGAAATGTGAGTTTGGTCCATTTACATACCAGGGTTAATCCTCAGTTCAGCTCCAGGTGATGAAGTTATTTATCCCCAGTTTGCTCCTCCCAATTCATTTCTGTTTATTCTTTTTGGGGCCTGAGGCTGTAGGGTGTCCTTGAGTCTCAGGCCTGGAGGGTTTGTGTAGTCTGACCAAATGTGAAGACAGTGGCTGACTCTGTGTAAGGAGTTCAGAGTTAGGCACTGATGCAGCACAGGGTCTGGAAAACAGAAAAGCTGAAATCCCTCAGGCATCATTACTGCCAGAGAGGGATGAGCCTGGCAGTACAGCCCTCCCTGGAAAGCCAGGCTGGGCTGGCTGGGTGTGCTGAGCTTGAGCCTAGGCTGGACTGAAGGCTGTGAGTGCTGAGCTTGAGCCCAGCCTAGAATGAAGGCTGTGTGTGCTGTGCTTTGAGCCCAGGCTGGACTGCAGGCTGTGTGTGCAGTGTTTGTGTGTGTTCTGCACTCTGTGTGTGCAGTGTTTGTGTCTGTTCTGCACTCTGTGTGTGCAGTGTTTGTGTGTGTTCTGCACTCTGTGTGTGCAGTGTTTGTGTCTGTTCTGCACTCTGTGTGTGCAGTGTTTGTGTCTGTTCTGCACTCTGTGTGTGCAGTGTTTGTGTCTGTTCTCAGGCTGTGTGTGCACTGTTTATGCCCATTCTGCACTCTGTGTGTGCAGTGTTTGTCCCTCCCCTGCAGTCTGTGTGTGCAGTGTTTGTCCTGTCCTGCACTCTGTCTGTGCAGTGTTTGTCCCTCCCCTGCACTCTGTGTGTGCAGTGTTTGTGTCTGTTCTGCACTCTGTCTGTGCAGTGTTTGTCCCTCCCTGCACTCTGTCTGTGCAGTGTTTATGCCCATTCTGCACTCTGTGTGTGCAGTGTTTGTCCCTCCCCTGCACTCTGTGTGTGCAGTGTTTGTCCCTCCCCTGCACTCTGTGTGTGCAGTATTTATCCCTCCCCTGCAGTCTGTCTGTGCAGTGTTTGTCCCTCCCCTGCACTCTGTCTGTGCAGTGTTTGTCCCTCCCCTGCACTCTGTGTCTGTGCAGTGTTTATCCACATTCTGCACTCTGTGTGTGCAGTGTTTATCCCCATTCTGCACTCTGTGTGTGCAGTGTTTGTCCCTCCCCTGCACTCTGTCTGTGCAGTGTTTGTCCTGTCCTGCACTCTGTCTGTGCAGTGTTTGTCCCTCCCCTGCAGTCTGTGTGTGCAGTATTTATCCCTCCCCTGCACTCTATCTGTGCAGTGTTTGTCCCTCCCTGCAGTGTGTGTTGTCCCTGCAGAATTCCCAGAATGTGGACCGCCTGGACGGCGCCCACGCCCCGGAGCTGACGCAGAAGGTTCAGCGGCACGCGGCGGGCACGGCGGGCACTGCCGGCCCCGGGGGCGCCGCCCCTGCCCAGGAGCAGCTGCACGCCCGCCTGAAGGGGCTCATCAACGCTGCCCCCTGCATGCTCTTCATGAAGGGCTCTCCCAAGGAGCCCCGCTGTGGTGAGTGAGCCTGCCTGGCACGGCGGGCTGGGGTGTGCCAGGCTGGGGTGTGCCAGGCTGGGGTGTGCCCCACCGTGCCAGGATGGGGTCAGCACAGCCCTGAGCCAGGGTGGGCACAGCCCTGAGCCAGGGTGGGCTCTGCATGGCTGGGAGCCAGGGTGGGCACAGCTGGGAGCCAGGATGGGCACAGCACAGCTGGGAGCACAGGGTGCTCACCCTGGTGAGGCAGGGTGGGCACAGCTAGGAGCCAAGGTGGCCACAGCCATTAGCCAAGGTGGGCACAACCATGAGCCAGGGTGGGCACAGCTGGGAGCCAAGGTTAGAGCCAGGGTGGGCACAGCTGTGAGCCAGGGTGTGAGCACAGCTGTGGGCCAGGGTGGGCACAGCTGTGGGCCAGGGTTAGAGCCAGGGTGTGACCCCAGCTGTGAGCCAGGGTGAGCAGAGCTGTGGGCCCAGCTGTGCTCACAGCTGTTTGCCATGCTGGGCACCGCTGTTTGCCAGGCTGAGTCCAGCTGTGAGCCCAGCTGTTTGCCAGGCTGAGCCCAGCTGTTTGCCAGGGTGGGCACAGCCATTTCCCAGGCTGGGCACAGCCATTTCCCAGGCTGGGCACAGCCATTTCCCAGGCTGGGCACTGCTGTTTGCCAGGCTGAGCCCAGCTGTGCTCACAGCCATTTCCCAGGCTGGGCACTGCTGTTTGCCAGGCTGGGCACTGCTGTTTGCCAGGCTGAGCCCAGCTGTTTCCCAGGCTGGGCACCGCTGTTTGCCAGGCTGAGCCCAGCCGTGCTGACCCCATGAACTCCGTGGCAGGTTTCAGCAGGCAGATGGTGGAGATCCTGCAGAAGCACGGCGTGGCCTTCAGCAGCTTTGACATCTTCAGTGACGAGGAGGTGCGCCAGGGGCTCAAGTCCTTCTCCAACTGGCCCACCTACCCCCAGCTGTACGTCAGGGGCGAGCTCATCGGGGGCCTGGACATCGTCAAGGTGCCACCTCAGTGCCCTCCTCCTTGGCCTGCCACAAATGGCCTTGTCGTGCTTTTCCCACCTCACTTTTGCTTTTTTTCTCTAATTTCCCCAGGAGCTGGAGGCGTCAGGAGAGCTGGACACAATCTGCCCAAAGGGCCAGAAGCTGGAGGACAGGTGAGGGAATTATAACAAATTTTTGAGGTTTTTTCAATGTTCATACAGGAGAAACCCTCTATTAATTCCTACTTTATCAGAAGTGCCTCAAGAATTTAGTTACTTGCAGAATTCTTGCAGTTTTTCAATGTCTTTTGGGGTTTGTGCCTTTAAGTCCAAGAATCTTTACTTATATTTGTGGTTTAATGTCTGCTTATAGCAAGAATCTATTTATATATTTATATATATCTATATGTATATTAATTTATGCAAGAATATATTTATATATTTATATATATCTATATGTATATTAATTTATGCAAGAATCTATTTATATATTTATATATATGTATATTAATTTATGCAATAATCTGTTTATATATTTATATATATCTATATGTATATCTATTTATGCAAGAATCTATTTATATATTTATATATCTATATGCATATTAATTTATGCAAGAATCTATTTATATATTTATATATATCTATAGGTATATTAATTTATGCAAGAATCTATTTATATATATCTATATGTATATTAATTTATGCAAGAATCTATTTATATATTTATATATATCTATATGCATATTAGTTTATGCAAGAATCTACTTATATATTTATATATATCTATATGTATATCTATTTATGCATTTATATGTCTATATTTATATCTCTGTATGTATCTATATATTTATAAATATGCCTTTCTATATTTCTGTATCTATATTTCTATATCTATATTTATATATCTATGTGTATATTTATAAATACTTATCTATGTGTATATTTATAAATATATATCTATATTTCCATATTTCTATTTATACATCTATATATATCTACTTGTATATCTACTTGTATATTTATATATCTACTTATATATTTATATAACTTGTATATTATATATACATATATATTGTATAATATTGTATATTATATATACATAAATATATGTATTTATATATCTTGTATATTTATATATCCACCTATATATATATATATAAAATATATATGTATTATATATATATATGTATATAATATATATATGTATATAAATATATAGGTGGATATATAAATATAGATTCATTCTCGTCTCTCTTTACCAATTTATTCTTTAAAAATAACTGGGAAAATCATCTTTTTAAGCCTTTTCCAGTTTTATTTGCCACAGATTTTCCAACTCTGGTGTCACTGCAGGGAATCCCTGCCTGGTTCTTCTCCCTGCTCAGTGCAGTGCAGAAATAATTTAATAAATCACATGTAAAAGTGGTAATAAATAATTATCCCACCATTATATATAACTGAGCCTGGTTCTTCTCCCTGCTCAGTGCAGTGCAGAAATAATTTAATAAATCCCATGTAAAAGTGGTGATAAATAATAATCCCACCATTGTAAATTCTAGGGATTTATTCATTCCCTCCAAATTTATCTCAAGCCTTGGGTTACTTTACTTTGAAATTGTTTCACTGAGGCCACAAACCCCAATTAATACTTTAATCAGAGATTAAATCAGAGATAAAGATGAGATGGGCTCATCTTTCAAAACTTTCGTGAGAATTTGGAGGGGCTTTGAAATTTTTTAGGGTTTTAAAAAAATCCTGAGGTTTGGAGACTTTTGAAGGGGTTTTTTTTGAGAATTTCAATAGTTTTTAAAAACTCTTGAGGTTTTAGAACTTTGAGGGGGTTTTTGAGAATTCTCAGGGGGGTTTGATAATTTTGAGGATTTTTTTGAGAACTTTGAGGGTTTTTTCCAGCATTTTATGAGTTTTTGAAAAATCTTGAGGTTTTAGAACTTTGAGGGGCTTTTTGAGAATTCTGAGGGGGTTTTGAGAATTTTGAGGATTTTTTTGAGAACTTTGAGGGTTTTTTCCAGCATTTTATGAGTTTTTGAAAAATCTTGAGGTTTTAGAATTTTGAGGCCTTTAATAAGGCCTTTATAAGGGCCTTTAATTAATAAGGGGCCTTTAATTTAGCCCCTTCCTTTGCTTTTTAAGGAGTTTGTTAAGAAATTAAACATTTTTTGGCCAGTTCTTGATGAAGTTGCAAACTGCACAAGCAGTAACTCCATTTACACAGAATTTATTTTCTTGGCACAAACTTCTGAGGGAAAGAAGAGAATGGGAAACATCCTCTGCTTCCCAAAGGCTTTTAGGGTTCCCTTAAAGGTTTTTTTAGGTTCAAATTGTCCATGAGATGTTTTTAGGGCCAGCAGCCCCTTTGGGGAGGTTTCAGTGCCATTTTCCCCAGCCTGCTCCAAGGGGTTCCTGCAGGGAGTTCATTCCCATCCCAGGAGTTCCTGGAATTTATCACTTGGAGTTTTCATTCCCAATTCTGCTTTTGTTTGGGGTGATAACCAAGGTGTTTGATGTCTTTTTCCAGGCTGAAATCCTTGATAAACAAAGCTCCTGTGATGCTCTTCATGAAGGGAAACAAACAGGTAATGTGGAATGTTCCGGAAAATATTGAATTTTTATTTTGTTCTTCCTTTATTCAACTCAGTGCAGCTGCAGAAGTTCTTTATCTTTTTATTTGGTGCTTCTATAAACCACAAAACAGCCCCTGGTTTTTATTATTGCTCAATATTATCTAACTATTAGATATTTCTATTACTAGAAATATTAATAGAAATATCTAATGCTTAGATATTATAATAGATATATCTGATATCTTAGATATCTTATATAATATCTATAATGCCTGTTAATATCTAAAAATTGCTGTGTGGTTTTTGTCCTCATGCCAAGAGTTTGCAGTGGAAATAAATTATTAATTCATTATAAGTCCAATTATAATGAATTTAATTACAGCTAAATTAATTCTAATTAAATTAATTATAATGATAATAAATATAGCAAGTTACTGTTCTTGTTTATTATGGTGAATCCAGGCCAGTGATGCCTCAAAATGCAGCAGATTTATTCCATAAATCCATAAAAATCAGGAGAGAAAGGATGGAAATGGGATTAAGGAGTGGCTCATCCAGCAAAAAAAAAATGGGAATT
The DNA here is from genome assembly GCA_009764595.1 of Geothlypis trichas. Classification (NCBI taxonomy): domain Eukaryota; kingdom Metazoa; phylum Chordata; class Aves; order Passeriformes; family Parulidae; genus Geothlypis; species Geothlypis trichas. The sequence goes on from CM019908.1 coordinate 35,877,965, forward strand.
GCTGCAGTGCAGCTGGAATTCCATGGGTTAAAAAAGCAGAGACATTTAATGTATTATATCAAATTATTGCATAATTTTATTTTATATTTTAGATGGCAAAATGTGGCTTCAGCAAGCAAATCATAGAAATCATGAATAACACTGGGTAGGTAATGGGGTTTGAGTTTGGGGGGCAGTTTTGGGGTAAAAATTGCATTTTCTGGAAAATGTGTTAAAAAATATGAATGGAGTTATTCCCCAAATGGAAAATTTTATTTTTCAAGAGGATTTCAAGCAGTTGGAGAATTTTCTGAGAATTTTAATGGGACTTTTTGAGATCATTGAGGAGAATTTTGAGGGGTTTCTGAAGATTTTGAGTATTTTTTCAAGATTTTGGGGTTTCTCTGAGAGGATTTTGAAAGGTTTTTGGGGAATTTTCAGGACTTCTTGTGAGAATTTGAAGGGGTTTCGAAACTTTTTAGGGTTTTAAAAAAATCTTGAAGTTTTGAGACTTTTGAAGGTTTTTTTGAGAATTTCAATAGTTTTAAAAAAATCTTGAGGTTTTAGAACTTTGAGAGGTTTTTTAGAATTCTGAGGGGGTTTTGAGAACATTGAGGAGTTTTTGATAATTTTGAGGATTTTTTTGAGAACTTTAAGGGGTTTTTCCAACATTATATGGAATTCTAAAAAATCTTGAGATTTCGGAAATTTTGGGGTAATTTTTGCAGTTTTTGTGAGAATTTTGAGGTGTTTCTTTACAAAAGTTTCAGGGTTTTGTTGTTTTCTGAGCATTTCTTCCCAGCTGCAGTGTGAATAATGTGAATATCCCATTTTTTCATGAATATCTCATTTTTCCATGAATATCCCATTTTTTCCATGAATATCCCATTTTTTTCCATGAATATCTCATTTTTCCATGAATATCCAATTTTTTCCATGAATATCCCATTTTTTCCATGAATATCTCATTTTTTCCATGAATATCCCATTTTTCCATGAATATCCCATTTTTTCATATATATCTCATTTTTTCCATGAATATCTCATTTTTCCATGAATATCTCATTTTTTCTGTGAATATCCAATTTTTTCTGTGAATATCCCATTTTTTCCATGAATATCCCATTTTTTCCATGAATATCCCATTTTTTCCATGAATATCCCATTTTTTCCATGAATATCCCAATTTTTCCATGAATATCTCATTTTTCCCTCTCTCTCCCCAGTGTGGATTATGAGACCTTTGACATCCTGGAGGATGAGGAGGTAACAGCAGCTGCCCTGCCCTGGGATCCATCCCTGCTGCCTTTTCCAGGGCCAGAATTCCCAATAATTCCTGTTGGATTCCCAGATTTGATTTGAGCAGAATTCCCAATAATTCCTGTTGGATTCCCAGATTTGATTTGAGCAGAATTCCCAATAATTCCCATTTGATTTCCCACATGTGATTTGGCCAGAATTAATTCCTGTTGATTTGCCAGATGTGATTTAGGCAGAATTAATTCCCATTTGATTCCCAGCTTTGATTTGGCCAGAATTCCCCAATAATTCCTGTCTGATTCCCAGATTTGATTTGGCCAGAATTCCCAATAATTCCTGATTGATTTCCAGATTTGATTTGGCCATAATTCCAAGTAATTCCTGTTTTATTTCCCAGATTTGATTTGGCCAGAATTCCCAATAATTCCTGATTGATTTCCCAGATTTCATTTGCCCAGAATTAATTCCTGTTTGGTTCCCCAGATTTGCTTTGCCCAGATTTAATTCCCGTTTGATTCCCAGATTTTCTTTGCCCATCATTAATTCCCATTTGATTTCCCAGATTTTCCTTGCCCATCATTAATTCCCATTTGATTTCCCAGATGTGATTTGCCCATCATTAATTCCCATTTGATTTCCCAGATTTTCTTTCCCCAGATTTAATTCCCGTTTGATTTCCCAGATGTGATTTGCCCATCGTTAATTCCTATTTGATTTCCCAGATTTTCCTTGCCCATCATTAATTCCCATTTGATTTCCCAGATTTTCTTTCCCCAGATTTAATTCCCGTTTGATTTCCCAGATGTGATTTGCCCATCGTTAATTCCTATTTGATTTCCCAGATTTTCCTTGCCCATCATTAATTCCCATTTGATTTCCCAGATTTTCTTTCCCCAGATTTAATTCCCATTTGATTTCCCAGATTTTCCTTGCCCATCATTAATTGCTGTTTGATTTCCCAGATTTTCTTTGCCCATCATTAATTCCCATTTGATTTCCCAGATGTGATTTGCCCATCATTAATTCCTGTTTGATTTCCCAGATGTGATTTGCCCATCATTAATTCCCATTTGATTCCCAGATTTTCCTTGCCCATCATTAATTCCTGTTTGATTTCCCAAATTTTCCTTGGCCAGATTTAATTCCCATTTGAGTTCCCAGATTTGCTTTGCCCAGATTTAATTCCCATTTGATTTCCCAGATTTGCTTTGCCCAGATTTAATTCCCATTTGATTTCCCAGATGTGATTTGCCCATCATTAATTGCTGTTTGATTGCAGGTGCGCCAGGGGCTGAAATCCTTCTCCAACTGGCCCACGTACCCCCAGCTCTACGTCAAGGGGGAGCTGGTGGGGGGACTGGACATTGTCAAGGTAAAAACTCCATTTCTTGCATTTATTTCTTGCATTTAAAAAATCCATTTATTGCAATTTTCCTGCCTGTCCCCCACTGAATCCCTGCAGCCACCCCAGGAGGCTTTTCCAGGGAAAGGAGCTTTAATTCTCCATTTCATGACTGGAACAAGCTCATTTTCACCTCTTTATTTTTCATTTTTCTCATCTTAATTTTGCTCCTGATGTTGGTTTTTTCCCAGGAAACATTCCTGGGCAAAAGGAAATTTTCTTGGAGTTGTTGGAGCAGCCCCAGAGTTCCCAAATCCTCCTGAGCCCATTCCTGGATGGTTCAGAGCCAATTCTCAGACTCTGGGACTCCTGGGGATGCCCAGTCAATAAATCCCATTTCATTCTAAAAATCCTGGCACTACTGGAATTACAGAGATTTGTTTGATTTATTTAAGAAGTGTGAGAGATTGCCTAAATTTATGTAAATAGATATTTATATAGATATTAATCTATGTAAATAGATTAATTTTATTTACAAAGATTAATTTTACTTCAGCTACATAGATGAATTTTATTTATATAGATTAATGTTACTTAATGTATATGGGTTAATTGTATTTACAAAGATTAATTTTACTTCAATTGTATAGCTTTACTTTATTTATATAAATTAACTTTACTTCAATTATATAGATTAATTTTACTTAAAGTATATAAATTTTTAAATGTAGGGATTGCTTCAATTCTTATATAAGTTTATTATTGACATTATTATATAAAATTATTATATAAATAATAATTTTATTTATAGATGCTATTTTTACCTAAATTCTGTAAATTCATTTTATTTATTTAGATTAACTTTACCTAAATTATATGGATTAATTCCATTTATATAGATTTATTTTACCTAAGGTATATCATTAATTCTGTTTATTTAACAAGTATAGGGATTGCTTTGATTATATAGATTAATTTTGCTTATATTATATAGATTATCTTAATTTCGAGTTTAATTTTATTTGTTTATTTAGCAAGTGTAGGGATTAAATCAATACAATTTATCTAGATAACTTAAAAAGTGTGGGGGCTTTTTCAGTGCTCAGGAAGAGGAGTCCTGGGCATTGTGAGCTGCTGTAAAATCCTTTTTTTTTTGGGAATTTCAATGTAATTCCTCTCTTTGCATCCTTGGGCTGTTTGAGTTCATGACTTGTATGGTGGGTGAATGCTGCCAGGGGTTTAAATTTCATTTTTTAATGCAGGATAGGATGGAATTATTGAAATAGAGCTGTGATCCCAAGGTGTGGGAGAAGAAGAACATTCCAGGTTGTTTCCCAAGTGTGTCCTGGGCCCAGCCCTGAAATGTGAATTTCAGTGCCCAGGATTTCAGGGCAGGTTCAGAATCCTGAGGGTTTTTATTTTCTGGTTGGGGTTTATGGGTGGGAAAACAAACCCCATCCATGGGTGGTGGAGAGAGTTCTGTGCCTGGAGTGTCTGAGTTCCACCTGGCAGATCAGGGCCACCAAGCAGAGCTTCTGAGGTGGGATTTTCCACTTATTTCTCTTTTTTACTGAATTTAACCAGAGTTTCAATGTTTTCTAAATCTCAGTGTTGCCCAGGAGGGACCTCTCTGAGGCCAGGGAATATTTCCTGCTGGAATCCCTTGGATCATCCCAACAATCCCTTTGTGTCTTCCAGGAGCTGAAGGAGAGTGGGGAGCTGCTGCCTGTGCTGAAGGGGGAGAACTGATGGGGAGGGAGGACATCAGTGCAGAGAAATCCCTGGAGCAGCCTGGAACACTCAGAGATTCTCCTGGAGAAACAGAAAACTGCACCCTGAGAGGCATCAGGAGGGGAGCACACAGGAATAAACACAAATATTCTCTCTGTGGAAATGGGGAAACAAAAAGGTCAATTAAAATTCAGTGCTCCAGGATTTGTGCTGTTGGGGTTTCTTTATTTGCACCCCTGTCCATCCCAGAATTGTTTAAAGTGAAATTGGATCTTGTTTTTTTTTGTGGGCTCAGCTCTCATTAGGGGAATATGAATGGAGCACCATCTTTTCCTGCCCCCATTAATTGTTTCCATGTCTAATGAACAGGAAAAACACTTTGGGAGCCTTGAGCCAGCACAGCTTTAGGGAGTTATTAATGAGCTGCAGCTCTGTCCTCTGCAAACTCGTTAATGGGAGCACTAATTGCTAATTTGGGGTGCTCAGTCACAAATGTGGGGTTTTGGGATGGCTTCAGTGGCTTTGGAAGTGCTGGTGAATCCTCAGGTCTGGGGTTTGTGTGGCTGAGATGACCCTGAGGTGTTAGAAAATCTCTTTTTTCCCAGCCCCAGGACCGAAGAAGAAGCTGAGATTCCTCAGTTCTGTTTTCATGGTTGTTTATTTTCTCTTTTCTGTTCCATTCTCTCTCTGACCTGCTGAGATCTGTCCAGCAGGTTGGGTTGTGGCACAGTCCCTGCCCTTGGGGTGGTGTTGGCTTTTTATACTAAAACCTGCCTGTACTTTATTTACAATAATTTTCCAACACCTATCACCTATGTTAGACAGTCTGTCTGTGCTCTGAACCAATCCAGAAGTGTCACCAGCACAGCAGAAGATGGAGGACAAGAAAAAGAAGGACAGGACACACCCAGATTCCTCCATCTTGTATCTTGAACCTCCATTCTAAATCCCCAAAATTCTACTTTTCCAAAATTCTACTTTTTCCACACCCTCAGGCTGGTGTTATCTTTTTATACTAACACCTATGTGTACTTTATTTACAATAATTTCCCAACACCCATCACCTGTGTCAGACAGTCTGTCTGTGCTCTAAACCAATCCAGAAGTGTCACCAGCACAGCAGAATATGGGGGACAAGGAGGAGAAGAAGAAGGACAGGACATGTCCAGATTGCTCCATCTTGCCTCCTGAACCCCCACTCTAAATCCCCAAAATTCTGCTTTTTCACCCTGTGACACATTCACTGTCATTCTACTCAAACTCCTGTGGCTTGTAACTCCTCACACAAAGTTGGGAATTGTTTCCATGGGTTAAACCCAAGGCACAGGGGTGTCTGTGACTCTGTGCCAGGCTCTGGAGTCCCCCAGGGCACCCAGGGGATGTCCTGGTCCCACTCTCAGGGATCCTCCAGGGTCAGGGAGGTTCCCTGGGCTGCTCCAGGGCTCCTGCCCTGCTGCATCCAGGGCGTTTCACTGGGGACCAGTCCCTGTGTCAGCATCCCACTCTGGAAAACTCCAAATCCCCAAATCCTGGTGTCAGGACCCAGAACATCCCTCTGGCTGTCCTGAGCAGCCCAGACCCTGCCAGGGGGCTCAGAGACCCTGGCACAGAGCCCAAAATGCCCCTGTGGGTTTGATTGTGACCCATGGAGCAAATTACCAACCTTGTATGAAGATCAGCAAGCCACAACAGTTTAGGTAGAATATCAGTGAAGTTATCACGGGGTGGAAAAGTAAATTTTAGGGTTTTTGGTATGGGGGTTCAGGAGGCAAGATGGAGGGAACTGGGTGTGTCCAGCCTTTCTCCTTCTTCTTCTTGGCCTCCATCTTCTGCTGTGATGTTGGCACTCACAGATTGGTTTAGAGTAGAAGCTCACTGTCTAACACAGGTGATGGGCATTGGACAGTAATTGTAAACATTGCACAGGTAGTTTGCAGTATAAAGACACAACACCACCCTGGGGCAGGCAGAGTGCCTGGGCTGTCCTGCTGAGCTGGAGAAAATTTTTTATAGATAAGATAAAATAAACAACCTTGAGAACCCGAGAAATGAAGAGGCCTTACTCCTTCTTTAAGCACCAGGCTGGGAAAACAGACTGTGGAACTTTTCTCGGGGTCACTCTGACAAACCAATGATCCCAACGTCCTGGCAGAAACCTCTCCCTGTTGGCAGGGCCAGGACTGGCACTCCCAGGTGTGCCCGGGCAAAGCTCCAGGTGAGCTGCAACCTTCAGGCACAGCTTGGGAATGGGAAGCTGTTGTTGGTGGTCACAGGGGTTTGTAGAGGATGGAAGAGACAGGATCTTGTTTCCATGATCAGAAGGCTGGATTTATTATATTATGATATATATATATAACATTATATATATTACTACATAGAGATAGAAAGGAAAGGAGTTTCTTCAGAAGCTGGCTATGCTAAGAATAGAATAGAAAGAATGAATAACAAAGGTCTGTGTCTGCAGAGAGCGAGAGCAGCTCTGCCATGAGTGGTCAGTAAATCCAAACATCTACAGGGGACCAACCACAGGTGGACCTGTTGCATTCCACAGCAGCAGATAATAATTGTTTACATTTGACACTGAGCTTCTCAGCTCCAGCAGGAAAAGTCCTACAGAAAGGATTTTTCACAAAGAATGTCTGCGACAGGAAGCAGCTCCTGTGTTTGGAAATGTTCCCCAGTTCCTGAGCTCAAACTCCATTTGAAAACCTCAAGCTTGGCAGGCTTGGGGAGCAGCTTTGGGGTTTTTCCCCTAAATCCTAAACATGATCCAAGTCTCAGAACTAAACCTAACCTGGTGTTAAGCTTATCCCAACCTGGAGAAGGTTGGCTGCAGGTCCTTCCACGTGTTAGAGGATTCCTAGGGATGGATATTTAATTTTCTAGGATTAGTTTTAGTAATTGCTATCAAATATGTGTTATAACTTTAAACCCGATTTTAATTGCTTTAAAAAAATCCTTGTCATGAAAACAAGCCTTAATTAATCCTCTTAAGTGAACTGCAAATGCATTCAGGTAGTTGTCAGGAGGAAGAAAATAATTTATTACAGCAAAACGTAGCACCCCTGTGGTGAAATAAGGAGTTAGAAGCTTTAATTAAATACTAAATACCAAATGCTATTTAGTTTTCCTTCAGAATTCAGTGCAGTGGAATTTATTTGGGGTTTATGGAGTCCTGTTAATGGATTTATGGACGTGCAGCAGAGCAGCAGGGAATAGCAGTTGATTCCTGACAATTTATATTTTTATTTATTCCTGTATGGGATATTGGGAAGGAGTTGTTCCCTGGCACAGGGTGCCCAGGGAAGCTGTGGGTGCCTTGTCTGTATTTCCCTCCTTATTTTGCAATATTTCCCTTGTTTGTCCCAACATTTCAGCTGGATTATTTTTTCCCTGCAATTTAATGTTGGGATATTAGGAAAAAAACCCCAAATATTCCTAAGGAAGATGAAGAGAGGAACAGCCAGTGATTAAACCCTAAATATAAATATATTTAAAATATATTAAATATTTTCTAAATATATTAAATATACTAAATATATTAAATAACTAAATATATTAAATACTAAATAAATATACTAAATATACTAAATAACTAAATATATTAGATATATTAAATAACTAATATATTAAATATACTAAATATACTAAATATATGAAATAACTTCACCTGGCAGATAATTGTCACCTCTGTCACCTCCTCGGTCCTGGGATCAGAAAATTCCTTCCAACCTCCATGAAATATTCCAGGTTTGAAAGGGAAGTATCAATACCTGGGATTTAAATGAAAAGTTAACCTGGCTGCATGTGCACATTGATTGAGGGCTTCTGCCTGGCCGAGGAGAAATTGGGGTTAGTTCATGATTTTAATTAGAAGGGTGTTTTATGGGGAAATTTGGGTTAGTTCATGATTTTAATGAGGGGGTATTTTATCAGGAAATTTGGGTTAGTTCATGATTTTAATTAGGGGGGTATTTAATGGGGAAATTTGGGTTAGTTCATGATTTTAATTAGGGGGGTATTTAATGGGTAAATTTGGGTTAGTTCATGATTTTAATTAGGGAGGTATTTAATGGGGAAATTTGGGTTAGTTCATGATTTTAATTAGGGGGTATTTTATGAGGAAATTTGGGTCAGTTCATGATTTTAATTAGGGGGGTATTTTATGGGTAAATTTGGGTTAGTTCATGATTTTAATGAGGGGTATTTTATGGGGAAATTTGGGTTAGTTCGTGATTTTAATTAGGAGGGTAAATTTGGGTTAGTTCATTATTTTAATTAGGGGATATTTTATCAGGAAATTTGGGTTAGTTCATGATTTTAATTAGGGGTATTTAATGGGAAAACCAATCGCGGGGATTTTCCTGGCGGCGGCAGCACCGGGCACGGCCACAGGGCGGCGCTGGGCACCGCGGGGAGCGGGACCGGGAAAACGGGGAGCGGGATGACGGGATAATGGGAGAGCGGGACAGAGGGAGAGAGGGATAATAGGATAACGGGATAGCGGGAGAGAGGGACAGAGGGATAACGGGACACAGGGAGAGAGGGATAATGGGGTAGAGGGATAATGGGATAACAGGAGAGAGGGATAGAGGGATAACGGGATAATGGGATAACGGGACAGAGGGAGAGAGGGATAATAGGATAACAGGAGAGAGGGATAACGGGAAAGCAGGATAGAGGGAGAGAGAGACTGAGGGATAACGGGATAATGGGGTAGAGGGATAACGGGACAGAAAGATAATGGGGTGGAGTGATAACGGGATAGAGGGATAACGGGTGAGTGGGATAATGGGATAGCAGGAGAGTGAGATAGAGAGGGGAACAGAGGGGTAGCGGAGCTGGGGATGCTGCCCCGGGATAATGAGGCTGGGGATGCTGCCATGGGATAACGGGGTGACGGGACTGGGAATGCTGCCCTGGAATAACAGGGCTGAGCATGCTGGTATAATTATAGAGTGGGATAATGGGATGACAGGGCTGGGAATGCTGCCCCGGTATAATGATAGAGTGGGATAATGGGACTTGGGATGCTGCTCCAGGGTAATGAGATAGCAGGATAGAGGGATAACGGGACGGGGAATGTTGCCCTGGGAGAATGGGTTAACGGGGCTGGGCATGATGTGTCAGGAGAGTGGGATAAAAGGACTGGGAATGCTGCCCTGGGATAATGGGATAGAGGGATAAAAGGGCTGGGGATGCTGCCCCGGGATAATGGGACAATGGGAGAACAGGACTGGGAATGCTGCCCTGGGATAATGGGATAGTGGGACAATGGGATAACAGGGCTGGGGATGATGTGGTGGGATAACGGGACTGGGAATGCTGCCCTGGGATAATGGGACAATGGGATAACAGGACTGGGAATGCTGCCCCGGGATAATGGGATAGTGACAAGAGCAGAGCTGGGGATGGCACAGGACAGGATGGTGGGACACGGGGCTGGGGATGCCACAGGAGGGATGGCCCTGGGATAACGGGAATAACGGGATGCTGGGGCTGGGAATGCTGAGGGGGAGCTCGGGGGGATAATGGGAGTAGGAGCTGGGATAAGGAGGGAAATCAGGCTGGGAATGCTGCAGGGTGGGATAATGGGGAATAACGGGGCAGGGAATGCTGTGGGGTGGGATAACGGGGGAATAATGGGGCAGGGAATGCTGTGGGGTGGGATAACGGGGAATAACGGGGCAGGGAATGCTGTGGGGTGGGATAATGGGGGAATATCGGGGCAGGGAATGCTGTGGGGTGGGATAACGGGGGAATAATGGGGGAATAACGGGGCAGGGAATGCTGTGGGGTAGGATAACGGGGGAATAATGGGGCAGGGAATGCTGTGGGGTGGGTGGGAAACAGGGACAAGAGGAGGGGCCGCAGGGCTGGGGGCTCCTTAGCCCAGCACCCCCCGGTCTCACGGGGAGCTGTCCAACGTGGCTTTGTTGGGCTCTGTTAATTCATTTTACACTTCCAATTTAAATTAATTGGTTGCTGCTCCCGAGGCAAACCTGGACTTTTCAGCCATTTCTCAGATCAAATGCTTGGGAATAATAGTAATAATAATAATAATAATAATAATAATAATAATAATAATAATAATAATAATAATAATAATAATAATAATAGTAATCATAATAGTAATAACAATAACAGTAGTATAATAATGATGATGATGATGACAGCAATAACAGCTGTGGTTGCTGCTCAGTCCGAGTGCTCCAGGGAGCAGCTCTGAGCCCCGGGGGTCCCTCTGGAGGAAGGGCAGAGCTGAGGCTCTCCTGCCCCTGGGAAGGTTTGGGTTGAACTGGGAATGCTCCCCTGAGTAGGCTGGAGCTGTCAGGAAGATTTGAACTCTCAGGGATTTCGGGCTCCTGGCAGAACCAGCCTGGCATTTCTGCCCTGAGGGTCCGGGCTGAGCCCTCACCGAGTGCCCGAGCCTGGCACAGCCTGGCAGTGCCAGCTCTGCCCCCCGAGGGCTGCTCAGATCCCTCCTGGATGTGGGTCCAGTGCAGATCCAGGGTCACTTAATGATGGCAGCAGAATTCATGGACCACGTGTGAGCCACCAGAGAATCCCAGAGTGGTTTGGGTGGGAAGGGACCCCAAACCCACCCAGTGCCACCCCAGCCATGGCAGGGACACCTCCCACTGTCCCAGGTGCTCCCAGCCCCAATGTCCAGCCTGGCCTTGGGCACTGCCAGGGATCCAGGGGCAGCCACAGCTGCTCTGGGCACCTGTGCCAGGGCTGCCCACCCTGCCAGGGAACAATTCCCAATTCTCAATATCCAATCCATCCCAGCCCCTGCCCACCCTGCCAGGGAACAATTCCCAATTCCCAATCTCCCATCCATCCCTGCCCCTGGCACTGGGAGCCATTCCCTGTGTCCTGTCCCTCCCTTTTCCAAAGCCACAATGAAAGATCTGATCTTCACTGTCTGTGGACAGCAAAGCACGGTAGGAAAATAGGAAAATACTCTCCTTTTTTTTTATTTTTTATTTTTTATTTTTTATTTTTTGTCAGGGCAGCTTAAAAACCCATAGCAATTATTATCCACTACTTTTCCCCCTTTTCCCCGGGAATATGCCCGTGTGACACTAGATGGAGCCTTCAGTTCAGCAGTCGGGAGCGGCTCTCCCGGCCGCGCTCTCTGTAAATCTGTCAGCGCCATCCCCGCCCAACCAGCGCCGCTGTTCAGTGCGAAAACACGGTGGGAAAGGATTTCCTGCACCTGCAGAGGGCAAAGCTCACCGGGATGGGGTGACTCAGACTCCCTGCTGCACCGAGCCCAGGGCTGCACACGGCATTGTTAAAGGGGATTTTTGGGGCTCTAAATTCTTCCAAACTGGAGAATTATTTAATGATGTGGCTTTGGCAGCACCCAGGGATGTGCAGAGCTTTTTGTCCTGGCTGTTTGTAGCTGTGTTCCTTGGGAAAATTATTCAAAGTTGGAGAATTATTTGATGCTGTGACTTTGGCAGCACCCAGGGATGTGCAGAACTTCCTGTCCTGCACACAGGTGGCTGTTTGTAGCTATTTTCCTTGGGAAAATCCTTCCACGTGGGAGAATTATTTGATGACATGGCTTTGGCAACACCCAGGGTTGTGCAGAACCTCCTGTCCTGCAGGTACCTGGCTGTTTGTAACTATTTTCCTTGGGAAAATCCTTCCAAATTGGAGAATTATTCGATGGTGTGGTTTTGGCAACACCCAGGATGTACAGAGCTTTTTGTCCTGCTGTTTGTATCTGTGTTCCTTGGGAAAATCCTTCCACGTGGGAGAATTATTTGATGTTGTGGCTTTGGTAACACCCAAGGTTGTGCAGAACCTCCTGTCCTGCAGATACCTGGCTGTTTGTAGCTGTGTTCCTTGGGAAAATCCTTCCAAATTGGAGATTATTTGATATTGTGGTTTTGGCAGCACCCAGGATGTGCAGAATCTCCTGTCCTGCAGGTACCTGGTGTTTGTAACTGTGTTCCTTGGGAAAATCGTTCCACGTGGGAGAATTATTTGATGATGTGGCTTTGGCAGCACCCAGGGATGTACAGAGCATTTTGTCCTGATGTTTGTAGCTGTGTTCCTTGGGAAAATCGTTCAAAGTTGGATGATTATTTGATGACATGGCTTTGGCAACACCCAGGGATGTGCAGAGCCTCCTGTCCTGCAGGTACCTGGCTGTTTGTAGCTGTGTTCCTTGGGAAAATCCTTCCAAATTGGAGAATTATTTGATGTTATGGCTTTGGTAACACCCAGGGATGTACAGAGCCTCCTGTCCTGCAGGTACCTGGCAGTTCATAGCTGTGCTCCTTGGGAAAATCCTTCCAAATGGGAGAATTATTTGATGATGTGGTTTTGGCAACACCCAGGGTTGTGCAGAGCTTTTTGTCCTGCTGTTTGTAGCTGTGTTCCTTGGGAAGATCCTTCCACGTGGGAGAATTATTTGATGTTATGGCGTTGGTAACACCCAGGATGTGCAGAACCTCCTGTCCTGCAGATACCTGGCTGTTTGTAGCTATTTTCCTTGGGAAAATCCTTCCAAATTGGAGATTATTTGATATTGTGGTTTTGGCAGCACCCTGGATGTGCAGAACCTCCTGTCCTGCAGGTACCTGGAAGTTTGTAGCTGTGTTCCTTGGGAAAATCGTTCCACGTGGGAGAATTATTTGATGGTGTGGCTTTGGCAGCACCCAGGGATGTGCAGAACTTTTTGTCCTGCTGTTTGTAGCTGTGTTCCTTGGGAAAATTGTTCAAAGTTGGAGAATTATTTGATGCTGTGGCTTTGGTGGCCGTGCTGTGGTGGGCAGCACTTCCCAGTGCTCTCCTTGCAGCAGCAGAGAGGTGTCACTACAGGGGTGTCCCCAAAGCACTGTCCCCAGAGCACTGTCACCACAGGGGTGTCACCAGAGAGGTGTCACCGTTCTGAGCACAGCCTGGCCCCCCAGAGCACCCCAAGAAGCAGATGATGGGATGGATGCCAGTGCCAGGGGAGGTGGAGCTGCAGCAGGGCTCTGGGTGGGCTGTGCCCTCTCCATTATCCTGTGCCAGTTTCACAGTGGGTGTGAACAGCCTGGACACTGCTGGCACCCAGGATGATGGCAGGGTAATGAGAAAATGCAATTCTCAAACAAATTTGGGCCATGGTATCTCTGCTTTTCCTGAGGATGAGAAGTCACAGTTCTTGTAGGAGGCTCTGGGAGAGGATGCAGGGGCTGGTGGAGGGGAGATCCTCTGCCCCAAGGCTCTCAAACTGCAGGAATGGATCTGCCCCATCCCTGTGAGTGTCCCAGGCCAGGCTGGAGGGGCTGGGAACAACCTGGGATAATGGAAACGGAGAGGGTGGATTTGGTAGGATCACTTCACTGTGGTCTGTTCAGTGGGAGAACAGAAAGAGAATTCAGCCCTTGAGGAGACCTCCAGGATCATGGAGCCCAACCCAGCCCCAACCCCTCACCTGAGCCCTGGCATCCAGTGCCACATCCAGGATTTTTTAAACACACCCAGGGATGGGGACTCCTCCACCTCCCTGGGCAGAAAATTCCAGAACTTTATCACCCTTTGAGAGGATTTCCAGGCTGGCACAGGGATCCCCCAGGGATGGCACAGATCCTCTGTGCCCTGAACCACTGCTGGTGCTGCCCCAGCCCAGCTCAGGAATTCATCCTTGTTAAATTCCTTGCTAAATTCCTTGCTAAATTCCTTGCTAAATTCCTTGCTAAATTCCTTGCTAAATTCCTTGATAAATTCCTTGATAAATTCCCCCAGGAGTTTACCCTTGTTTCCAAAGCTCAGTCCCTGGTTCTATTGGGGGTACAGGGTGTGTGCCCAGCCCTGGGACTGTCTGTGCCCAGGAACAGGGAATGACCTGGAGCTGCTCAGCCCCAGCCTCCTGCAGGGATGGAGCTCCTCCAGCCACCCCCTCTGGCATTTTTGGGCTCTTTTCCTGCTGCTCAGGCTGTGCTTGCAGCCCTTTCATCCCTGGGAGGTTGGCAGTGCCCATCCCTAGGGGTGCCCAAGGAGTTCCTGGAGGTGGCACTCGGAGCTCAGGGCTGGGAAAAGGGGAGCTCAGGCACAGCTGATGCTGGAGTTGTTTTCCAGCCTGAATGATCCTGGGATTCCGTGGCTCTGTGGCAGCTGGGTACCTGAGCAGACCTCATTAACTTCTGATCAAATGCGACACAAATTCATGCCCTGAAATGGTAATTTTCAAAACATGTTTTGTGTTAAAAGGGGGCTTTTTTCTCCTCCCGCTTCCCTTTCATCCAGAATTCATTTCCAGTCTCTCTGCACCAGCTCCTGTGTTTCAGGAAATGTTTCCGAATTCCTGAGCTCAAACGCCATTTCAAAACCTCATTTGAATTTTTAAACAGCTTTGCCTGCCCCAAATGGGCTTTTGCCAAATGAAAGAGCTGCACCTGAAAAGTTTCTCCCAGCTCCAGGGAAGAGCTGGGTGTGCATGTGGCAGCAGCTGGGATGCTCAGGGAGAGGAACAGCACAAAGGGAGAGGAGGATTCCTATCACTGAAACCTCCACCTTCATCTTTAGAGCACAAATCAACCACAGCAGCCCCTTGGGAGCAGCAGAGTGTGGAGCAGGAACAGGAGTTTGGGACACAGGATTCTGCTCTGCTCAGCTCTGGGGTTAAATCAGGATGGATGCCAGAGCTCAGTGCCATGGCTGGACCTTGGTTACCCTGAGCTTTCCAGGATGGAAAGGGGAAGAGCTTCAAACTGAGCAGGTTTAGGTGGGATTTTGGGAATTAGGAATTGTGCCCAGAGCAGCTGGGGCTGCCCCTGGATCCCTGGCAGTGCCCAAGGCCAGGCTGGGAGCACCTGGGACAGTGGGAGGTGTCCCTGGGATGAACTTTAATGTCCCACCCAAAGCAGGCTGGAGTTCTATGAAAGCTGCTTGATATCTCAGGACAAAAGGAGTTAGAATTGTTATGTTTGCTTAATTATCCCATCATAAAAAAAAAAAAAAAAAAAAAAAAAAAAAAAAAAAAAAAAAGTAGTAGCAATTTTAATTGAATATTTAAAATAAAAAATTATAAAATTGGATACAATATAATTGAATCAGAATAAAGGATAATTTGGTTCAAATAATAGCACATAAGGAAAAGATAACTGCAGGGTACGGATCATACCTATTTATCACAGAATCATGGAATCTTTAAGGCTGGAAATATCAAATTCAAACAACCAAATCCCTCCAGCAAATGCTGCTCTGCATTGTTCGTTTTCCCCCTCTGAGGAATGGGGAGCTGGGTGTCACCAACCCAGCACCTGGCTGAAATCCTGTGGGGTGAGCTGACCTTGCCCAGCCAGGAGAGCTCCCAGCTGGAGCAGAGGGTTTAATTCAGGTTTTAGATGATTTAAAATGCATAAAAGAGTTTGGTGCACTGTCAGGATCATTTGCTTGTCAGGGTGAACCAGAGAAAAGTTGGAAAGTCTGTTTTCCCAGCCCGGCGCTTTAAGAAGCAGTCAGAGCTCTTCATTTCTCAGTCTCAAGGTTGTTTATTTTATCTTATCTATAAAATTCTTTCTCCTGCCCTGCTGAGGACTGTTCAGCAGGACACTTCCAGGCACTCTGCCTCCCCCAGGGCAGTGTTATGTCTTTATACTACAAACCACGTGTACAATGTTTACAATTACTGTCCAATGCCCATCACCTGTGTTAGACAGTGAGCTTCTACTCTAAACCAATCTGTGAGTGCCACCATCACAGCAGAAGATGGAGGCCAAGAAGAAGAAGGAGAAAGGCTGGACACACCCAGTTCCCTCCATCTTGCCTCCTGAACCCCTATAACAAAAACCCCAAAATTTACTTTTCCACCCTGTGATAACTTCACTAATATTCTACCTAACCTGTTGTGGCTTACTGATCTTCATCTAAGGTTGGTAATTTGCTCCACGGGTCACAATCAAACCCACAGGGGCATTTTGGGCTCTGTGCCAGGGTCTGTGAGCCCCTGGCAGGGTCTGGGCTGCTCAGGACAGCCAGAGGGATGTGCTGGTCCTACAGTGCCCGTGCAGCAGAGCAGCTGGGAAGGGATCCCAGCTTGGAGCAGGAGCAGGGCCGAGCCTGCCTGGGTTGGAGATGTCAGGGCTTTGGCCAAGCACTGCAAAAATGGCAGAAAATGACAAAAATGCCCTCGTGGCCCGTGTTCAGGAGGCTCAGGAAATGAGTGGCTGAAGGAAACACAATTGCAGAGCTGGCTGCTGGCCCTGGGCTGTCCCTGTAAATGGGATTTTCCTGCTGGGGGCAGAGGAATGCTGGGCTTGGTGCTGGAAGCTTATTAAGATCTGATGTTAAACAATTAATGCTCCGAGGGACAAATTGGTTCATGGAGCAGGCCTGGCTGTAGCCAGAGGAAAATACAACATCCTGGGAAATTACAGGGCTCTCAATCAGCCTGGGGCCTGCAGGGGATGCTCAGACCTCCAGGGATCCTGCCAGAACCCAGGGCAGAGCTTCCAGCTGCTCTCCTGGGCCATCTCCTCCTGCAAAGGCTCCTCCAGCCCTGGCACAGCATTCCCTGCTTCCCTCAGAAAGCCGAGATGGCTTCAGGGTGTCCCTGACTCATTTCCCCCCTTTTATGGGCAGCATTTGAATTTCCAGCATTTTAAGGTTCCAGCATTTTAAGGTTCCAGCATTTTAAGGTTCCAGCATTTTAAGGTTCCAGCATTTTAAGGTTCCAATATTTTAATATTCCAGCATTTTAAGGTTCCAGCATTTTAAGGTTCCAATATTTTAATATTCCAGCATTTTAAGGTTCCAGCATTTTAAGGTTCCAGCATTTTAATTTCCAGCATTTTAAGTTCCAGCCTTTTAAGGTTCCAACATTTTAAGTTCCAGCATTTCAAGTTCCAGCATTTTAAGGTTCCAGCCTTTTAATTTCCAGCCTTTTAAGGTTCCAGCATTTTAATTCCCAGCATCTCCCAACCTTTACCTTCCCAGCAGCTCTGCAAAACCCCAATTTTTATCTCTGGATGAGATTTCCAACTGCAATGGGCTCTGCTCAGCCTGGGCTGGGTGCTGAGAGGGAAGTCTCATTTTCCAGGGAGGGTTTCTCTGTGCTGTCCCAGATGGGGACACAGGATTTCCCAGGGGATGGATGGATGGATGGATGGATGGATGGATGGATGGATGGATGGATGGATGGATGGATGGATGATGGATGGATGATGGATGGATGATGGATGGATGATGGATGATGGATGGATGGATGATGGATGATGGATGGATGATGGATGATGGATGGATGGATGATGGATGGATGGATGGATGATGGATGATGGATGGATGGATGATGGATGATGGATGGATGGATGGATGGATGGATGGATGGATGGATGGATGATGGATGGATGGATGGATGGATGGATGGATGGATGGATGGATGGATGGATGGATGGATGGATGGATGGATGGATGGATGATGGATGGATGATGGATGGATGGATGATGGATGGATGGATGGATGGATGGATGGATGATGGATGGATGGATGATGGATGGATGATGGATGATGGACGGATGGATGGATGGATGGATGGATGGATGGATGGATGGATGGATGGATGATGGATGGATGGATGGATGGATGATGGATGGATGGATGGATGGATGATGGATGGATGGATGATGGATGGATGATGGATGGATGATGGATGATGGATGGATGGATGATGGATGGATGGATGGATGATGGATGGATGATGGATGGATGGATGATGGATGGATGATGGATGATGGATGGATGATGGATGATGGATGGATGGATGGATGGATGGATGGATGGATGGATGATGGATGGATGATGGATGGATGGATGATGGATGGATGATGGATGGATGGATGGATGATGGATGGATGATGGATGGATGATGGATGATGGATGGATGATGGATGGATGGATGATGGATGGATGATGGATGGATGGATGATGGATGGATGATGGATGGATGATGGATGATGGATGGATGGATGGATGGAGCAGGGCTCCACTGACAGAGGGATTTTGGGGAGGAATTGTTCCCCAGGAGGCTGGGGAGCCTGGCACAGGGAGCTGTCACCCTGATTTTTTAAGATTTTCTAATATTCTGATGTTGACATTGTTGTAATGATCTTTCTCACACACTTTCTGTCAATAACTCATTGTTCTGCATTCTTATACAGAAGAAAAGAAATTTGATGGGCTATTGGTTTGTCCAGTGTCACTGGAGAGGTGGCACTGTCACCCTCCAACCCACTGGCACTTTTGGAAATCTATAAATGTTGGAGTCAGAAATTAAAAAGTCTCTTTTTACCTTGAAAAGGCAGTGTGTCCACATGGTGTTATTTCATGTCCTGCAGTGGCAGGTGCCCACAAATAAAGCAGATTGGATTTTCCTGGGCACCCCTCCCTTCCCTGGCCCCTGGCAGTTCCCTGCCCCTCTCTGGGGTGCCCAGCCCAAATTCAATTTGTGAATTTATTGGTGAATTTGTGTTTTGGGAGCCAGCAGAGCCTGGCTCTGAGCCCCACAGCTGCTGGCAGGTCCTGGCCCCTCCAGCTGCAGCCCAGGGATGCATTTCTGGAATCCATTCCACAGGCTGAAGGGAAGATACACTGAAACTACCATCCCAGTTTTTAATTCCTTTTTTTATTTTTTCTCCTCCTGTAGACATCCCACAAAGCTCATTTATGGCATCAGCCTGATTTGGGAGAGTCTGCTTTAAATATTTCAGTTTCCATTTTATCACCTGCAGCTCCAATCAGGCTTTGCACAGCGCTGAGTCTGATCACAAATAATTTTTTTTTGCTACCAGACATCTTTAGTCCCCAAAAAAATGACTTTGAGAAAATGAGCAGTGATGCATTAAAATGCATTTTACAGAGAAATTATCTTTATATGCTTTGTCTTCTTTTTTTTTATTATTATTTTTGGTAAAAAATATAGCTGCTACAAAACCGCAAAAATACAAAAGAAATTCTGCTACACTTGGAAAAAGGGTTTGCAAAATATCCCCATGAATGCCTTGGAATCATGAATGGATGTAATAACCACACACTGACGAGGGCACGCTGCAGATACTGATTAATTATTAACGTGTTTACAACAATTTTGCAAATAATGGGCTAATCACTGCAATTATGTGTTTTCCAAGTGGGCAGGGCTGTGCTCCCAGGCAATCCTGGAGAACTCCCTGGCCTGGGCTCTGCTTCCCAGGCTGCTGTTTATTTTTGTGGGCCATTGATTTCCTGCCAGCATGGAGTGGATTTAATTTTAACTGATGGTCCAGTGCTTCATTCTGGCTGTAAATGATTGGTGAGCCTCCTGTTTGCAGCATTCCAGTGCCTGGGGAGGGAGGGGATTCCCTACCAACACCTGGGCAGGTGAGCAGGGAAAGGGAAACACCTCCCTGTGGGATCCCTGCAGAGCTGGACTGCTGCAGGGCAGAGGCAGCTGAAATGGGGGATAAATAGAGACACAAATCCTGCTGTAAATAAGGAAAGAGCTCGGGGAGAGCTGGATTGCTCACCCTTTAAACTCAGTTTTGTTGGTCCTGCAGCAATGTTTTTGGTGACAATCAGCACAGAGCCCCAGGAGGGTTTGGGATGGAAGGAACCTCCAAGAGCATCTCATCCCACACCCTGGGACACCTTCCAGGAGAGGCTGGGGGCTCTGTCCCACGGGGAATGTTCCAGAGCATCTGGGCACACCCTGTGCCAGTCTAGGCACACTGACCCAACCTGACCCACTCTGGGGGCTGCTGGTTCTGGTCTGGCTATGGAAAATGCTGAGTGAATGGTGATTTTCTATACTGGGTATGAAATTCTGAGGGAATGGTGATTTTCTGTCCTGGATGTTCAAGTGCTGAGGGAATGGTGATTTTCTGTCCTGGGTATGAAATTCTGAGGGATTGGTGATTTTCTGTCCTGTCCTTGATGCTCAAATGCTGAGGGAATGGTGATTTTTCTGTCCTGGACATGGAAATGCTGAGGGATTGGTGATTTTCTGTCCTGTCCTGGTTATGGAGTGCTGAGGGACTGGTGATTTCCTATCCTGGGTATGAAAATGCTGAGAGAATGGTGATTTTTGTCCTGGGTATGGAGTGCTGAAGGAATCATGATTTTCTGTCCTGGATGTGGAAGTGCTGAGTGAATGGTGATTTTCTGTCCTGGGTATAGAAGTTCTGAGGGAATGGTGATTTTTGGTCCTGGCCATGGAAATGCTGAGGGATTGGTGATTTTCTGTCCTGTCCTGGATGTTCAAATGCTGATGGAATGGTGATTTTCTGTCCTGAGTATAGAAGTTCTGAGGGAGTGGTGATTTTCTGTCCTAGGTATGGAGTGCTGAAGGAATCATGATTTTCTGTCCTGGATGTTTTAATGTTGAAGGAATGGTGATTTTCAGTCCTGGGTATAGAAGTTCTGATGGAATGGTGATTTTTGGTCCTGTCCATGGAAATGTTGAAGGAATGGTGATTTTCTGCCCTCTGTGCATGTGCTGCATGAAGTTTGTTGGGATTTTTGGGAGATGTTAAATCCCGAGCAGCATTTTCCTTTAGACACCGAGTGCTGCCCCCAAACCCCTCTGCCCACCCTGAAATCTGCAGAAATCCCTCAAAGCTGATGCCAGCAGCCCTCAGTGACAGGATTATTGCCAGGCACAGGGCAGCACCATGAGCTGAGTGTGTTTAATGCTGCTTGAGGCTGATTTGGGGCTGGAGCAGCGTTCATGCCCAGCTCCAGTGGAACTGGTTAATAACAATCACTGATTAATGCCCTGCATCTCCTGGCACCCGAGCACAGCAGGCGGGGCTCATTAGCAGGGATGCAAATGAGCAGGGCAGGCTGAGGCAGGGTGCAGAGAGCTGGGTGCTCAGGGAGCCAAAACAGGGCTAGAGCCTCAAGGAGGGAGGTGGGACTGCAGGCAGCACCTCAAAATGCAGTTTGTTGTGTACAAAATGCAGTTTGTTGTGTACAAAATGCAGTTTATTGTATAAAAAATGCAGTTTGTTGTATAAAAAATACAGTTTATTGTATACAAAATGCAGTTTGTTGTATAAAACATGCAGTTTATTGTATAAAAAAATGCAGTTTATTGTATGCAACCTGCTGTTTATTGTATACAGAATGCAGTTTATTGTATAAAAAAATTCAGTTTGCTGTATAAAAAATGCAGTTTATGGTATACAACCTGCAGTTTATTGTATACAAAATGTAGTTGATTGTATACAACCTGCAGATTATTGTATACAAAATGGAGTTGATTGTATACAAAATGCAGTTTATTGTGTACAGAATGCAGTTTATTGTATACAACCTGCAGTTTATTGTATACAAAATGCAGTTTATTGTATACAACCTGCAGTTTATTGTATACAACCTGCAGTTCATTGTGTATGAAATGCAGTTTATTCCATCCCAGAGGTTCCAGCAGTGCAGGGCCATGGGTGGCAGAGCTGTGCCCACAGCTGGCAGCTCCAGCTGCAGGCAGCCCTGGAGACCATTTGGTTTTGGTTCCAAAGCATTCTAGACTTTTCTTTTGGTTCCAATGCATTCTAGACTTTTCTTTTGGTTCCAATGCATTATAAACTTTTCTTTTGGTTCCAATGCATTCTAGACTTTTCTTTTGGTCACAATGCATTATAAACTTTTCTTTGCTGAGCATCTTCATGCAGCAGAACCAATCTATACCTGAACTGTTCCCTACAGCCCATCATACCTGCTGTAGTTATTCCCACCTGTTCTGAATGATGCTGTAATTACCATATTCATGTCACTGTTCTCCAGTCACTCACAGTCAGTACATTGCAGTTTCAGCTGGAAGTTGTTTTTCAGTTTTCTTGCAGTGGAAAATTCTGAGACCTTTTTTCTACTTGCAGCATTTGCTGCCTTGTTTGCCTGTGCTCTCTTCCTGCTTGGTACAAACATCTCCTTGTTTGGGGTGGGTTTATCCTTTGCTCTGAGCCATAAAACCCCTTCTAACCAACACAGCCTTTGGCTCCTTGGTTATCCAGTGACACTGGCTCAGCAATTCTTTCCTTCTAGATCAAGACTTGCTTCCATCTCTGTTCCTTCATCAGCCTCTACATTTAAAAATCCTCCTGCCAAGCACACACAGATCTGTGAGACTTTCCTGTCAAGCTCTCATCATTCCCAACAGGGGGGTTTGCAGGAGGGCAGGTGGGAAGGGACCCAGTGACCCTCAGGGTGCTCCTGGTGGCTGCTCCAGGGGAATGTTCCCAAGGGAGGGACCCAGGAGGGGTCAGAACCACAGAACCACGGAATTCCTGCAGACCTGGACTGCTGCAGGGTGAAGGAACTCAAGTGATGGATAAATGGAGATACAAATCCTGCTGTAGATAAGGAGAGGTGGATTGCTCACCTTTTAAACTCCTTTATTTTGGTCCTGCAGGTCACAATCAGCGCAGAACCCCAGGAGGGTTTGGGATGGAAGGAACCTCCAAGAGCATCTCATCCCAAACCCTGGGACACCTTCCAGGAGGGGCTGGAAAAGTCCCAGAGTGAGAGGGGAAAAATCTCACAGTGAGAGGGAAAAGTCTCACAGTGAGAGGGGAAAAGTCCCACAGTGAGAGGGGAAAAGTCCCACAGTGAGGTGGGAAAAGCCCTCCAGGATCATCCAGTCCCAGCTGTGCCCATCCCTGTCACCACAGGACACCAAGGAACACAAGCACACACTGCTGCTCTCAGGGTGAAGAAGAAAAGGGAAGTTTATTTTGTGTTTCCAACATTTTTAGATTTCCAAAAGTGGCAGTGGATTGGAGGGTGGCAGTGCCACCTCTCCAGTGACACTGGACAAACCAACAGCCCATCAAATTTCTCCTCCTCCATAAAATAATGCAAAACAATGAGTTATTGACAGAAAGTGTGTAAGAAAGTTCATTACAAGAATGTCAACATCAGAATATTAGAAAATATTAAAAAAACCAGGGTGCCCCATCCCCACCTTGTCCCCAGCCCTGAGTGCCACCTCCAGGGGTTCCCTGGGCACCTCCCTGGGCAGCTCTTTCCAGTGTTTAATGATCCTTTCCATGAAGAAATGTTCCCATCAGGGCAGGTTTAGGTTGGATTTTAGGGCAAATTCCTTCATGGTGAGTGCTGGATGTCCCTGTCCCTGTCCCTGGGGGCATTTCCAAGCCATGGAAATGTGGCACGTGGGACACAGGTTGGTGGTGGCCTGGGCAGGAATGGTTCTATCACATCCCACATTGAATAAACTCCTGAAATGCAGTTTTATTCTAAAGCACGAGGGAGGAAAAGTTCTCAGCTACAACGGCACAATCAAAACTTTATGAGACAGAGGAATAAAAGGTGGATGTGACAAGGCTGAACCTGCAATAATAAATGAACAACAAAGCAGAGGGAATAAAAGGAAGGAGAGACTTAAAAGGAGCGCACAGGGTTTAAAACTCTAAATAGAGCAGCAAAAGTTAAATTGCCACAGCAAACAGAGCTCCCTGCACCCGTGGGGAGCATGAAAGGAGTGAGCTTGTGATGGGGGATTGAGGAGGGGAATAACCAGTTTGTGGTTGTTGGCCAAACTGGGGGTGCTATATCAGGGAAGGAATAACCCCCCGTGCAGCTGAGGCCTGGCAGGAGATATTGCTGTGCTGCTGGTTTGTTTGGGGTGATCTCTGAGCTCCCCTCGACTCCCAGGCTGTGGTTTGAGCACAGCCAGGCTCATTTCTCATTTCTCCTGTCACTTCCTATCTCTGAAGGCAATACAGAAGAATTTGAGCGAGCTATTTTTAGTCAGGCTTGAAAGCACCTATTTTATTTTATTTTATTTTGGTTTTTCCAGGCCTGATTCTTGAGGGGCAGCTTTGATTCTGTTTCCTTTTGTCTCTGCTCTCAGTTCTGGCTGCCTTGAAGTGCAGCTTCCTTTGGCCCCCAGGCTCCCCTGGGCAGGGACCCTGCCCTGCTGCAGTCCCTGCACCCCTGGCAGCCCAAGGTGACATCCAAAGGTGTTCCTCACCTTGCAGGAGCAGCCAAAGGCAAGGATTTGGTTTCAGCTGCAGGGAATAGGTGGGATGGCACCAAACTCTTGGATGTATCCAAAATTAACAAAAATCGGATTTTTTTTCACTTTAAAATGGATAAAACTGCAGTAAGAACTTCGAGGACATTTCTGTGGCACAACCAACTGCTCAGGGGTCTGAGATATTGGAAATTTCCCTTTTAGAGGGAGCTGAGAGTTCTCCTCCTCCCTTCAGCCTGGGTGCTGGGAAGGAGGGAGGAGTAAGGGCTGAACTTGCTGTCAACCCTCTTAAAAGCTTTTTATTGCAGCTGGAATGTGTGATAATGGCCCCCAGAACCATCATTACAGTTAATTAAAGGTCTGTTTCTTTTTTCTAATGTGAGGGGTTTATTTTCTGCCGTTGATAACGCAGCAATAAAACCTCGCTTTAGGCAAAATCTTGGTAGGCAAGGTCACAATTTAGAAGTAATTTGGAAATTGAAAGGAAAACCAGAAAGCAGCATCTGGTTGCTGTGATTTCTGAGCTGTGGAAGTCCAGAGGGAATGATCTGGAGTTAAAAGGGGAGGAAAAGAGGAACATCAGGGACTGTGCACTGAGGGCATGGTCATGGGGAGAGGTGAAAGGAGGACAGGGAATTTGGGGTAAACATCTTCTCAAACAGGAACATTTGTCAGAACCTGGTTTGATTTGGGTTGGAAAGGCAGAGCCTGCTTACAGAGACAGGAAAAAGTCAGGATGGAGGCACAGAAGTGTCAGGATTTTATTGGTTTTGTGTATTTGATGTAAATTGGGATTTCTATCTGCTGGGAGTGGGGCTGGGATGCTGTGGGGAGCTGCCACGTCCCAGAATTTGCTGTTGAGGGTGAATCCATGCAGTGCTTGGAACCAGCTGGGATTCTCTGGGGATCTGTGGCTCAGAATTCCAGGGATGCACATGGAGAACGTGTTGGAATCTCCATCCCTGGGGATGCTGCAGCCCTCTGGAACACCCCTGAGCTGGGGGAACTCAACCTCTCCCTGAACATTCACCCCAGATTGTGGCTTTTACCTTTATGAGTCAAACAACATTGCTGCACTTTCATTCCAGGGCCAGCTGAGAAGCAGCAGGAGCTCAACTGGTCAAAAACAAAAAAAAAAGTCATTTCCTGAGATAAGAAATGTAAAATAATTGCCAGTGGTGGAGATTTAATTGCTGCAAATGTGTTGAGTGGGAGCTGAGCTTTCTGTTCTCCAAAATAATCACGTCCAGCTTCCAGCCAGCACAGCTGTGCTTCAGATGCCTTCAAGTTCTGCAGTAAATTTGTTGTGGATATGTTAATTAAGAGGTTAATTATGGTCGAGATGTTCTGGCGCTCAGGTTTGCTGCTGCTGCTGTGGGGTGTAAATGTTCCTCACCCCAAAACCGGGGGAAAATGGGGAGGCCTTGGCAGATCTGCCCTGGATCCCTGGCAGTGCCCAAGGCCAGGCTGGACATTGGGGCTGGGAGCACCTGGGACAGTGGGAGGTGTCCCTGCCATGGCAGGGGTGGCACTGGGGGGGATTTGGGGTCTCTCCCATCCCAAATGATCCTGGGATTCTCTGATTTTATGACAGGACATCAAATTTTATGAGGAGGACAATCTGTGGCTCCCTGTCACAGACATCTTTTATGGAAAATCCTTTCCTTAGGATTTTCCCTCCTGAGAAGCTGAGAGGCCTCAGGAACAAAATGCAAACATTGATTATCTGCTGCTGTGGAATGCAACAGGTGCATCTGGGATTGGTCTCATGTGGTTGTTTCTAATTGAATTACTTAATTAATGGCCAATCACATTCAGCTGGCTCGGACAGAGAGTTGACCCACAAACCTTTGTTATCATTCCTTCTTTTTCTATTCTTAGCCAGCCTTCTGATGAAATCCTTTCTTCCATTCTTTTAGTATAGTTTCAATGTAATATATATCATAAAATAATCAATCAGCCTTCTGAATCATGGAGTCAGATCCTCATCTCCTCCCTCATCCTCAGACCCCTGTGAGCACCATCACAGTTCCCAATGGAGAACATCCCAAAAGGATGGAAGGCAAAGGATAATGATCAAGGATTTAGGGTCCTTTCCAGCCCACACCAGTCTGAGGATCTGTGATTTGGGGCTGGACAAGGATGAGGTGGGAAGGGTGAACAAGGATGAGGTGAGAAAGGTTTGCTGTCTGTGTGCTGCCAGGGACACCCCTGGTGCTCCCAAAAATGTGTGATGTGACCCTGCCACTGCAAACTCCACGAGAAACCAATCCTGGAAACACACAGGAAAAAAAAATAAAATTAAAAAAGGAGGAAAAGGTGTCATCTGGTGATAAGGAATTTCCCAGCTGGTGGCAGAAAAGCTTCAGTGGTGATTAACAGTGAACCGTGTTGAGATTTCAAACAACTTCTGGAATTGATAAAGCCAGGAGTAAACAAAACAGAGTCCAATCCCCAGGATTTAATCCTCAGAACTGCAGCTCTGCATCTCTGAGGTGGTGCCAGCGAGCTTGGACCTGGGAAGGACTGGAAAATAAATTCCCCAGCCTCCTTCAGCAGCAGCAGGTGCTGGAAAAACCTCCTTGGTGGCACTAATGAA
The DNA here is from genome assembly GCA_009764595.1 of Geothlypis trichas. Classification (NCBI taxonomy): domain Eukaryota; kingdom Metazoa; phylum Chordata; class Aves; order Passeriformes; family Parulidae; genus Geothlypis; species Geothlypis trichas. The sequence continues at coordinate 35,904,852 of CM019908.1, forward strand.
TCCCTGGGGATTCACCCTGCTGCAGCTTGGCATGAAAGGCAAAATTAAGCTCTGGAGCTCTTTGAGGAAAAGCAGAGTCTGTAAACAAGATGCACTTCTGGGATCCTGGCTGATAAAAGTGGATGAAAATCTGAGTTCCTGCAGAAGCTGAGGAGTTGTGAGTGGTAACCTGACTGCAGGCTGAGGGTTCAATGGGAGAAACTCTTTGTAGGGCCCCAGAGGTGCCTCATGGCCCCAAAATCTCCTGAAATCTGCCCATGAACAGCATCCCATCCTCCCTGCAGCAGGGAGCAGAGCAGGACCAAGGTGCAGTGAGGCCATGGGGAGGCTGCTGGGGTCTGCACAGAGATTTTCCTTGTTTAGAACTGGAAAAGGAGCAAGTGGGAGCTGGAGCAGGGGCACCAAGGGAGCTCCAGCTGCAGATTTGTCCCTCTGCTCTGGAAACCCCTCCCAGGGGTTCCCTCTCCAGACTGAGCTAGAGAAGGAATTCTTTAACATCAGAGCCCATGGAATGAAGCACAGCTGGACTTCCAGGGGATACAGAGGAAAACCAGGGGGTATGTGAAAGACGCCAATCGCTTGCTTTTGAAATTGTTAAAAGTTTAATAGTAATGAAATGGTTATAAAAATAGTAATACAATTAGAGTCATCATAATTTGGACAATTTAAATCAGGACAATATGAGACAATAAAAGCAAAGAGTTATGGACGTCCGGGTACCTTTTTCTGGGCATCACAAGCCCGAAAAAGGACACAGTTAACAAAGGATTAACCCTTAAAAACAACAGCCTGTTGCATGTTCATACACTTCATCCATGATGCATAAATTCCATTCAAACACAGGATTCTGTCTGGGCAGTGTCAACTTCTTCCTTCTAATCCTAACAGCGCCTTCAAGGCGGGAAGAAGTTCATTTCTTCTGATAAGAGCAATAAATTCCCTTTCTCTGAAAGATTCAGGTGTCCTGTGGCTGCTATCTCACTGCAAGACCTTTCTGTTTAACAAAGCATCTTACATAGCACAGTTTCTATTTTAACAATTTTTATAACCTAAAACTATATTTAACACCGTACTTAAGAGAATTAATCCAGCCTTACTTCCTAACACAACACATACAATATTCATTTGAATATTTGCAAAAAGCCAATCATAAAATACATGCATTTTTCACAGGGTGCAAGTGAAAAATCCAATTGTTGTCTGGAAAAGGAGGAGTGGGAGCTCAGGGAAAAGATTCCTGATTCAGGATAAGCTGTTGGGGCAGGGATGGGAATAGAGAAGCACAAAAAAGCTCTTGGAAGTCATTGTGGAAAAGAGGGAAGAGAGCAAGAGCCCACTGCAGGCTGAGGGTTCAATGGGAGAAACTCTTTTTAGGGCCCCAGAGGTGCCTCATGGCCCCAAAATCTCCTGAAATCTGCCCATGAACAGCATCCCATCCTCCCTGCAGCAGGGAGCAGAGCAGGACCAAGGTGCAGTGAGGCCATGGGGAGGCTGCAGGGCCTGGGCTGCTGCTCATCCCCAATTCCCCCAATTCCCCCAATTCCCCCAATTCCCTGGCACCAGGGAGCAGAGGAACTCCAGGAGAAGGGTGGGGGAGCCTGGGTGCCTCCAGTGCCCAGGGTTAGGGACAGTCCTAACACTTTAGTGCCATTAAAAAAGGGATAAATCCCATTAAAAAAGAGATAAAAGGGCTCTGTGCTGTCTACGGTGCATGGATAATTAATGAAATTCAGGATAATTTAATGAAGATATTTTCAGGACTGCAGGATTTGATGGGTTTGGGAATTTATTCAATAAAAGTTCAGTTCTCTGTCAGGGAATTGGATCAGAGACCCCTAAAACAGCCCTGCCACAAATCCAAACACAGCATGTCCTCCTCTGGAGTGCCTGTGATCCTGAGAGGAGCTGATGGATCCTGGCTGGACAGGGATGGAGCACCTGGCACAGTGGGAGCTGCAGGGGTGGCACTGGGTGGGATTTGAGGTCCCTCCCTGTGACAGTGGTCACAGGGGTTTGTAGAGGATGGAAGAGTCAGGATCTTGATTCCATGATCAGAAGGCTTGATTTATTATATTATGGTATATATATAACATTATAACTATTCTACATAGAGATAGGAAAGGAAAGGAGCTTCTTCAGAAGCTGGCTAAACTTAGAGATAGAAAGAATGAATAACAAAGGTCTGTGTCTCAGCAGAGAGCGAGAGCAGCTCCACCATAAGTGGTCAGTGAATCCAAACATCTACAGGGGACCAACCACAGATGGACCTGTTGCATTCCACAGCAGCAGATAATAATTGTTTACATTTGTTACTGAGCTTCTCAGCTCCAGCAGGAAAAATCCTACAGAAAGGATTTTTCACAAAGGATGTCTGTGACACCTCCCCACCCAAACCACTCTGGGATTCTGTGGTTTGGGATAAACATGAACCTACAGCAGGATTCACATGAACAGATCCAATGCTCCCTCTCTGCAGCAAACACCCACCCCCATCCCTCAGAATTTGCCTTTTCTGCCAAAATGTGGAGCCTGTCTTGAAGCCACAACAAGCCTGACTAGAAAGGCTCCTTCTGTTTGAGACAGAGCTTCAGAGGAGAGCATGAGTTGCAGAGAGAACTGTGCAAGTTCTGGCCTCCAGGGTGCTTTTAAAATGCAGGAGTTCTGGGATGTAGGGCTGCTTTAATGCCATATTTATCTCCCTTGGAGAAGTTCCTGCTGCAAACCTTGAAGTTGTAACAGGCTGCAGCAATAAGACTTCTCTATTCATTAAGAGATAACTTCCATCTTGCCTTCTTTTTTTTCTGTCAGAGATTTGTTTCCTAGGGCAGAGTCTTTTTTTTTTTTCCCCTTAATTTCCTAAATTTTCTAATTTCAGGAAAAGAGAGGGAAATAAATTTCTGACAAAAAGAGAGGGAAATAAATTTCCGACAAAAAGAAAGGGAAATAAATTTCCAACAGCGGCGACTGACGCCCCTTGGGTTGCTCATGCCCAGGGTGGTGCCCCCTGTACCACCCACACCTGGGGTGAGCTGTGGTGCTCAGGAGCAGCAGGGAGGGTGGGTGGGAGCAGAGATGCCCTCACCTCGGGCAGGTGCCCCTGAAGGTGCCCAGAGCAGGAATTCTGGGCTGCTCCTGGCAGCTCTCAGAGCTGCTGTGGCCCCACTGGAGCCTCTGGGGTGTTTGATCCAGCAGGATCTGAGGTGAGGGTGGCCTCGTGTCCACCCCTCCTGCAGCTTTGGCCCAGAATCCATCCCAGGAGCTCCAGGGGTGTGCAGCCCCAGCCCTCAGCCTGGCTGGTGCACAGCTGGAAACAAATTCTGCCTCTGGAGCCAGGGAATCCTGCAGGCTGGAGAAGCCCTTGGTGGTCACCAAGCCCTGCTGTCGCTGACATCCTTTGTGAAAAATCCTTTCTGTAGGACTTTTCCTGCTGGAGCTGAGAAGCTCAGTAACAAATGTAAACAATTATCTGCTGCTGTGGAATGCAACAGGTCCACCTGTGACTGGTCCCCTGTAGATGTTTGGATTTACTGACCACTCACGGTGGAGCTGCTCTCGCTCTCTGCACACACAGACCTTTGGTATTCATTCTTTCTATTCTATTCTTAGCTTAGCCAGCTTCTGAAGAAGCTCCTTTCCTTTCTATCTCTATGTAGTATAGTTATAATGTTATATATATATCATAATATAATAAAATCAAGCCTTCTGATCATGGAATCAAGATCCTGTCTCTTCCATCCTCTACAAACCCCTGTGACCACTGTCACACCCTGCCACCAGCAGCACCACGGTGCCCTCAGCTGCTCAGGCTGCTCTGATCCCACCACTGCAGATCCCCCTCTGCAATTTGGATTTTCCATGATTAGCAAATATTTTGATTTGATTGACAGAGGGCCTGGAATGGGGAGGGGACACGTTTGTGTGTAAAACACGACTGTGTGTCCTGAGCCTGTGTTGGGGGTTGTGGGTCCCAGGATGAGGTGAGAGGTGAGAATCTGACTCCAAGTTCTCAGAAGGCTGATATTATATTATATTATATTATATTATATTATATTATATTATATTATATTATATTATATTATATTATATTATATTAATTATATTATATTGTAATTATATATTAATTATATATTAATTATATATAATATAATGTTATATTATTATATTATATAATAATATATAATATAATATTATTATAATAGAATTATATTATATCATATTATATTACATTATAATAATATAGTATAATATAATACAATACAATATAATATAATATAATATAATATAATATAATATAATATAATATTATATTATATTATATTATATTATATATATATATTACATTATATTACATTATATTATTATAGCATATTATCACATTCATTACATTAATTATATTCTATTACATATATTATTTTATATTATATCATATCATATTACATTATTATATTATTATAGCATATTATCACATTAAATTACATTAATTATATTCTATTACTTCTATTCTATTCTATTCTATTCTATTCTATTCTATTCTATTCTATTCTATTCTATTTATTATATACTAAAACTATACTAAAGAAAGAGAAGGGATACATCAGAAGGCTTGACAAGAATGAATAATAAAAACCTGTGACTGACCAGAGTCCTGACACAGCTGGCTGTGATTGGTCATTAATTAAAAACAATTCCCATGGAACCAATCAAAGCTGCACCTGTTGGCAGCATCCTCCAGACCACATCCCAAGCAATCAGATAATTGTTATTTACACTTCTTTTCTGAGGCTCCTCAGCTTCTCAGGAGAACAATTCTGGCAAAGGGATTTTCTAGAAAATATCATGGTGACAATGCTGGGGCTCCATGGGTAAGGACAGCTCCCCAGAGGAGTTAATTCCTTATCAATTCATTAATCCAGGGGTGCCCACCCCTGCAGGTGCCCAGGGAATTCCTGGAGGTGGCTCTGAGCGCCCTGGGCTGGGGATCCAAGGCTGGACTCTGCTCCTGGAGGCCTTTCCCAGCCCCAATAATTCTGTGATTCTTAAGGAAAAGCTCATTTCCAGCAGGAGCCTTCATCCATCAGGCACGTGCAGGCACCCAGCACGCAGGGTGACAGATGAACACCCCCAGAAATATCAAATTGTGCAGGTGCCACTGGATGTGACATCCCCACCCACAACAATGGCTTGTAAATCACGGAGTTCTCACTGCAGCCACAACTCCATAATAACAAAATGATTAGAAAGCCATAAAAAACAAAGTTGTTTTGTCAGGATCATTTCCTCCCTGATCACAGGGCTGCTGCAGAGTGGCTCTGGGCTTAAGTGATAGATGAGAGCCATTAATGGAGCCAGAGACCTTCCCAGGCTGCTTGCAGCCCAAATTAAAAGGGAACTTGAACAGCCCTGGGTGGTTTGGAAGCCTGGAGAGTGGCTGGGGGTTGTGGTGGTTGTGGTGGTTGTGGTTTTTCACATGGAAACATGGTTGTGGTGGGGTTGGTGTAAAATGCAGCCTCCCACAGCCATAAATCACATTGTTATTCATGAATTATTCTGTTAGATGTACTGTTTAATGGTGTAAGGTTTGGAAATCCCCTCTTACTCCTCTGGTCTGTGGCTCCCTGAGAGCCTCCTGCCATGAAATTATAGGATCAGAGTGGTTGGGGTTGGAAGGAACCCTAAAGTTTTGTTTGAAATGCTTTTTTTGTCTCACAGATGCAGTTGGACTTCTCTCCCTCTGTATTCATCACTCCAACATGAAAACAAATGTCACAACAGGACACAAAATGAACACCAGGCACAAGCTGAGGTATCCAAGGCAGTTTATTTCCAAACTCCAATATTTCTAGACTTTCAAAAGTGACCACGGACTGGAGGATGAAGCTGCCACCTCTCCAGCCCCACTGGTTGAAACAACAGTCCATCAATTCTGCCTTCCCCCAGAAAGGAATGCAAAACAATCATTATTTACATGGAAAGTGTCTGAGAAACTCCATCACAAAAATACAAACATCAGAAGGCTTGGAAGAACTTAGGAGAACAGGGTGACAAACAAAGCCCCCCAGCCTTCTGGGAGATACAGGGAATATTTGTGGCTGCTCTACAGAGCCCCCTCAGCTGGCACTGAGCTCAGCAATCTGTCCCTGCAGGTACAGTGAAAATAAAGAATAATTCTGTGTCATTCAGGGCATCCTCATGAGGAGCCAATGCAGGAGCCTGGGGTGGGACTGTGCTCACAGGGGTCTGAGGATGAGGGAAGGGATGAGGATCTGACTCCATGGTTCAGAAGGCTGAATGATAATTTTATGATATATATTACATTAAAACTATACTAAAAGAATAGAAGAAAGGATTTCATCAGAAGGCTGGCTAAGAATAGAATAGCAAAGAATGGTTACAAAGGTTTGTGTCTCAGCTCTCTGTCTGAGCCAGCTGACTGTGATTGGCCATTAATTAGAAACAACCACATGAGACCAATCCCAGATGCACCTGTTGCATTCCACAGCAGCAGATAATCAATGTTGGAGGAAAAATCCTAAGGAGAGGATTTTTCATAAAATGTGTCTGTGACACCGGGGCTCAGTCCCTGCTGAGGTGAGAGCAGAGCCACAGCAGCCCTGCCCTCCCAGGAGCAAAATCCACGTTTTTCACATAGAAACAGAGCCCCAGCTGCCCCCAGGGAGATGGGAGGGCTGGAGTGTTGCTGTGCTCCAGGGATGCTCAGGCAGTTTGTTCTGTCTGCCTTTAAAAGCTTTGGGGTGTCCTGTCCAGGCTGAGGGACATTTACTGCAAAATGGGAAGGGAAGTGACAAAGATGGGAAAATGGGAAATGCAGGGAGCTGCTTCTGCCAGGCACAGGGGAGAGCTGCAGCTTTCTGTTCTCACTGCCACAGTATAAAAACATCATTATTATGGGCTGGAAAATCCAGCAGGAAAGGGGAATTGTGTGTCCAGGTGAGCCCCACCTGCAGAGCCCAGCCCAGCAGGGACCCAGAGCTGCTGCAGAACCCAGAGGAGGCACCAAATGCTCAGAGGATGGAGCAGCTCTGCTGGGACACATGGGGGGGCTCACCTGGACAGGGGAAGGTTGGGGTGAGCTCAGAGTGGCCTCACAGCACCTGAAGGAGCCACAGGAGAGATGGAGAGGGACACTTTAAATGGAACAGGGCAGGGAATGGAGCTGGGAAGGGTCTGGAACCCCACGAGAGGCTGAGGGAGCTGGGAAGGGGCTGGAGAATCCCTGAGGAGCTGGGAAGGGAATGGAGAATCCCTGAGGAGCTGGGCAGGGGCTGGAGAATCCCTGAGGAGCTGGGCAGGGGCTGGAGGATCCCTGAGGAGCTGGGAAGGGGCTGGAGAATCCCTGAGGAGCTGGGCAGGGGCTCAGGCTGGAGCAAAGGAGGCTCAGGGGGCCCTTGTGGCTCTGCACAGCTCCTGCCAGGAGGGCACAGCCGGGGGAACAGGGACAGGAGCAGAGGGAACGGCCCCAGGCTGGGCCAGGGCAGGTTTATGTTGAAATTAGAGATAATTTCCTCCTGGAAATGATTCCCCAGCCCTGGCACAGCTGCCCAGGGCAGGGGTGGAGTCCCCATCCCTGCAGGGATCTCAAAGCTCTGTGGATGTGGCACTGGGGATGTGCTTCAGTGCTCCAGTTGTTGGTGGAGTTATTTCAGAGTCATTCCTAATAATTTCTGCAGATTTCACTCTGTTCATCCATCTCAACACCCAGAGGTCTTTTCCTTTATCCCATTTTTTTTCTCTGTCTCCTGCTGGATTTCCCCCAGCCCTGGGGGAGGCTCAGACCCTCCTGTGCCTGTTCAGCTCCCAAACACCCCCTCCCCAAAAACCCTGAGTGGTTTCCACTCCACATTCCTGTGGTTTCCTGAGGTTCTTCTCTAACTCTCCATCCCCCTTCCCTTCCCCTTTCCCTGCAGATGCCCGGGGAGGTGATGATGGCTCAGGCTCCAATTTCCCTGATTCATCATGCGAAATCCACTGACAAAATCTTCTGCTCTCAAATCCTATAATACTGTGGAGAAAATTTGTTTTCTAGCCAGGATGCATTATGGCTTTTAGGGCTTGGAAACTGCATCCTCAATAGCATTACATTTATTGGGTTTTGTTCTTATTGGGTCAGATTATTCTTTTGTTCTGTAGGAACAAAAGTCCAAGGAATGTTTTTATTTATTTATTTCCTTTTTTTATTTCCCCACCCCTTTTATTTCCCAGGATTAAGACCCTTCAGTCTCAAAGTCTTTATTTCAGTGAGCAGCATTCCTACCCCCTCTGAATCTCCATGTTTTTTCCCCACGGGCTTCAGCATCAATCAAACCCCTTTAAATGTCAGTTGTGTTTCTTCCTGGGTTTTTATTGTTATTTTTACCATTCCAGATGCTGCAGACTGACCTTGCATTGTTGAGAACAGTGCAAATCTGGATCACTGCACCCTTGCTTGGCTGATTTATTCCATGGAACAGGCTGGGAATGTTTGAGGGGGATTTGATGGGAGTGGGGCAGAATTTTGGGGCTGTTCCAGTGTGGCCTTTCTGCTCAGGCTTGGAATTTTCTGTTAGACTTGGAATTCTCTGCTTAGGCTTGGAATTCTCTGTTAGACTTGGAATTCTCTGCTTAGGCTTGCAATTTTCTGCTTAGACTTGGAATTCTCTGCTTAGGATTGGAATTCTCTGCTTAGGCTTGGAATTTTCTGCTTAGATTAGGAATTCTCTGCTTAGGCTTGGAATTCTCTGCTTAAGCTTGGAATTCTCTGCTCAGGCTTGGAATTTTCTGCTCAGGCTTGGAATTCTCTGCTCAGGCTTGGAGTTCTCTGCTTAAGCTTGGAATTTTCTGCTCAGGCTTGGAATTCTCTGCTTAGGCTTGGAATTACCAGGCAAATCTGGGCCAGGGAGTGTTTGCTGCCTGCAGTCACAGCTGAATGCTCTTTGTGGGGCTTAGGAAAGGATATAAAAATGGAAAACTTGGTCAAAAATGGAGAAATTCTTCTCTCAGTGGTGCAAAGGGTGAAGGCCTGTGCTCATGGCAAGGCAGGGGAGGGTCCTGGGGGGGTTCAGGAGGAATTTGGCTCTTCCAGGAGGGATTTGGCTCTTCCAGGGAATTTGGAATGGTTGTCTCTGCTCCCACAGCAGGTACCCCCTAAGGGCCTTTCCAAGGCAGCTGTGGGTCAGGAGGAGCCTTGTTCTGGAGCAGCCCTGCCCAGCACAGCCCCACTCTGCCCTCTGGAACTCTGATTTCATGGTGTTTTCCCCCAGTGCTTGCTCTGGATTGTCTCATTCTTGGAGCAAATCTCCTCCTTCTTAACCCTGCCTCATTCTCACTGTTTAAATTAAGGTTTCAGCTGTTCTCCTGAAGTAAGACTCTGTTAAGCTCTAATTCCTACAGTGGTATTAGACTATTTGTTTTAATTATTCCAAGAAAGGGCCACGATGACTGTGAACCTTCTGTTCAACTCCTGATTCCAGGTCAGGAAGGGAAACTGAACCCATTGCTCACTCACTTTTACAGCTTTCACTCAGGATTGCAATGTTGAAAGGGCAAAGGAAACAGAGTTATTAAAGTATGACAGTGTTCATAGGGGTTCTTGGATGAGGATCTGACTCCATGGTTCACAAGGCTGATTTATTAGTTTATGCTATATATTACATTAAAACTATACTAAAAGAATAGAAGAAAGGATTTCATCAGAAGGCTGGCTAAGAATAGAATAGAAATGAATGATAACAAAGGTTTGTGTCTGGGACAGAGTCCAAGCCAGCTGACTGTGATTGGCCATTAATCAGAAACAACCCCATGAGACCAATCCCAGATGCACCTGTTGCATTCCACAGCAGCAGATAATCAATGTTTGCATTTTGTTCCTGAGGCCTCCCAGCTTCTCAGGAGGAAAAATCCAAAGGAAAGGATTTTCCATAAAAGATGTCTGTGACATTTAAGACAATTAAAGAACCAATTCTTATCCCTGTGCTGCAAAAATCAGGATGCTGAGGAGCTCCCTAGGGAATCCCTGTGCCAGTTCCCTCTGTTCTCACTTCCCCAGGCTGTGGGGGTGAACCTGCCCTTGGTTTTTGGTGTTGCTGCTCTATGAGGAGCTCCTGGCCCTGCTGGTGGTGCAGGGATTCTCTGGGTTATCCTGGGAAATAAATCCCAGGCAAATCTTCGCTGCTTTGTTCTCCCTTTGAAGGGTGTGAGCAGGGCTAGAGCACCCTTTATTTCCTGATATTTCCATTGATAAGGACATGATTTACAGCTCCTTGGGCTCTTCTCCCTGCAGGAAGCTTTCAATAAAGGATGAAGCTTTCAGGACCTTTTATAAACAACGTGTCAGGTGTGCAGTTAATAGAGTTTAGGTCTTTCTGCTTCACAGGTAGTTCCAAAAACCCAAGAATTTGAGTTCCAAGGCAAAGGAATGCTGGGTGCCAAGCCAGGCTGCCACTCCAGCAGCCCTGGGATCATCTGGCAGCATTCCCTGCTGCTCCTGCCATTAACGTCCCTGCAATTAGCAGTTTAATTGATGTGAGGATGGCAGCCTGGCAGCAGGAAACACCAGTTTGCCAGCGTGGTGTGGCACGGTGGTGCCAGCAGGGCTGGGCTGGGGTTCCCCACCCAGCTGGGCCTGGACACCTCCTCTGCCCCAGAGGGCTGCCCAAGGTTCAGTGGGACAATCTGCCCTGAGGAGCTGTGGGAGAGCCAGGGACAGGGACAGGACAGCCAGGCTGACACCCAGGGCCACCTCCTCTTCCTCTTCCTCTTCCTCTTCTGTGGACAGTTTTTTACTGAGACATAGTTGATGGGAAAAAGAGACGTGAGAAAATACATCTGAGAAAGCAACAGCTGCCTAATTCAAGGACATGGTTTCTTTGAGCAAGAAGTTGTTTTGTAAATTATGTGATAACAGGAGGTAAAAAAGAAGCCACAAACATCTTGAGAAAGATGGGATTGGCTTTTTATAGCTGACCAATAATGAGCTTTAGTTTTGCAATATGCATGAGACTTATTACTGTGATTATAAAAGTATTGCTGTTAATCAATAAAGGTGAGATTTGGCGTGCATCAGAGGATGAGCATGTCTCCCGTCTACCTCGTCACTCTTCCTCTTCCTCTTCCTCTCCCTCTCCCCCCCTGCCCTGCAGAACTTCCCCCTCTGGGCTCTTCTCTCCCTCCCCAACCTCTGCTGGCCTCAAAAATTGGGCAAATGGAAGGAGAATGCTGCAAGGAGGAGTGGAGCCCTGCCTGCCCCGACTCAATCCTGTGCAAAATGAATGTTTCCTGCTCAGGGGAGCAGACCCTGCCTGGCTGTGCTCATTGCCAGGGTGTCCCTGCTGCCCTCTCTGGGAGGGGGTGAATCCCTTGGGGATGTCAGGAAAATCAATGCACAGACACCAGAGGTTTATGTCTAAATAGGAGACAGGGGAGTCCCTTTCTGGCTTTATTCTAATAAAGGAGAGGCCATGGGGCATCCCCTGAGGTCTCTCCCATTTTTGGATGACCCAGCCTCCTTTTTACCCCAATTTCCAGCCACATCTCCCTTCTCTCTTTCCCCATTTCTGAGGTACTTGAGAGGCTCAGACTCCCCAGAACACCTGATCCCAGAGATTCCCCTCTAATGTCTAACCCTCCCTTTTAGTTTTTAATTCTTACTGAATTTAGGGGTTTTCCCCCATTTCTGAGGTACTTGAGAGGTTCGGACTTCCGATACACCTGATACCAAATATTTCCCTCTAATGTAAAATCCATCCTTTTAGTTATTAATTCTTATGGAATTTAGGGGTTTTTCTTCCCCATTGTTTCTTTCATCTCTCAATGTCTAATTTCATTTCTCAGCAAACCCAAAGTTTATTTGTAAAAGCAAATGTCTTTTCCCATTCACCCATCAGTGCAATCCTTCCCATTGTTTCTTTTCTCTCCCAGTGCTGGTTTATCTGCCAGCAGACCCTCAGCTGGTTTGGAAAGACAAATCTGCCATTCCTCCCATGGAGGTTCAGAGGAGGGGTCTGACACTAAATTGGGCACCTGGAGATGCTTCAGAGGCTGCCCCAAGTCCAGGGGATGGGTCAGAGCTGCTCTGCTCTCAGTGCTGGGGCACCACTCCAGGGCTCTGTGCTCTGTAGGCCTTGAGGATACCAAACTCAACGTAAATGGCAAAAATATTTATATTTATATTTATATGTATATTTATATTTATATTTATATTTATATTTATATTTATACATTTATATATGTATTTATATTTATACATTTATATATGTATTTATATTTATAGATTTATATTTATAGATTTATATATGTATTTATATTTATAGATTTATATTTATAGACTTATATATGTATTTATATTTCTGTCACTTTAAGATTTACAAACTCCCCCATGATTGTCTGATTTGATGAATTTACGTGGTCACTTTGCACCTGCCTGGGAAGATGTGGAGTATGAAACCCCTCTTTGGGCAAAAGCTGCTTTGGAATTTTGATCAAATCCACATCCAAGCATTTGCTCTTCTCTGACAACAATTTCCTTAGGGCTGCTGTGGCTTTTCTGGTGTGAGATGCCAAAATTTTGCTGGTTTTCTCCTTGCTGGTTTTGCCTTCTGCCATCAATAACAGCTCTTGGCAGAGCTTTAGAAACCTGACAAATTGTTGGCTATAAAACAGATTTGCCCACGGATGAAATATCTTTGTGGCCAAACCCTCCCTCCTATAAATCAGCAGCACCAGTGCTTGTTTAAGTGACAAATTTTAGAACTCAGCGGGGGAAAATGAAGTCACTGACTGATGGCAAAGCCCTCGTTCCTCTGCTCTTCATCCCAGGAGTTCCAGGTGGGTACCAAACACCCCAAAGAGCCCCCATGGGAGGGCTTGAAAGGCTCTGTGGGAGGGAAAAGCCTCAGAATAATTCACTGTTGTTTGTAAGGAACGCTGCAGATGACAGCAGTGATTGCCTTAATGAGTCAATTAAGGGCCAGGCAATTTGGGTGGGCTGGGGCTGCCAATTGTGCAGCCCCTACTGGGAAAGGGCATCCCAAACCAGTAAGAAAAGGGCTCCCAAACCAGTAAGAAAAGGGCTCCCAAACCAGTAAGAAAAGGGCTCCCAAACCAGTAAGAAAAGGATTCCCAAACTAGTAAGAAAAGGGCTCTCAAACCAGTAAGAAAAGGGTATCCCAAACCAGTAAGAAAAGGGCTCTCAAACCAGTAAGAAAAGGGCTCTCAAACCAGTAAGAAAAGGATATTCCAAACCAGTAAGAAAAGGATATCCCAAACCAGTAAGAAAAGGGCTCCGAAACCAGTAAGAAAAGGGCTCCCAAACCAGTAAGAAAAGGGCTCCCAAACCAGTAAGAAAGGGGCTCCCAAACCAGTAAGAAAAGGGCTCTGAAACCAGTAAGAAAAGGATTCCCAAACCAGTAAGAAAAGGGCTCCCAGACCAGTAAGAAAAGGGCTCCCAAACCAGTAAGAAAAGGATATCCCAAACCAGTAAGAAAAGGATATCCCAAACCAGTAAGAAAAGGGCATCCCAAACCAGTAAGAAAAGGATATCCCAAACCAGTAAGAAAAGGATATCCCAAACCAGTAAGAAAAGGGCATCCCAAACCAGTAAGAAAAGGATATCCCAAACCAGTAAGAAAAGGGCTCTCAAACCAGTAAGAAAAGGGCTCTGAAACCAGTAAGAAAAGGGCTCCCAAACCAGTAAGAAAAGGATTCCCAAACCAGTAAGAAAAGGGTTCCAAAACCAGTAAGAAAAGGGGTCTGAAACCAATAAGAAAAGGATATCCCAAACCAGTAAGAAAAGGGCATCCCAAACCAATAAGAAAAGGATTCCCAAACCAGTAAGAAAAGGGCTCCCAAACCAGTGAGGGCCTGGCTGGGCTGCTGGGGCAGCAGAGGAGCTCTAGGAGAGGAGATCATTCACCAACCTGAGTGTTCTGACCATGGTAATTGTTGTTGTTATTTCAGTTAATTCCCTTTGTTACTTAGGTTGGACCAGCTCTGGTCCCCAACCCTCTGGAAGGAGCAGAGGTGCAGTTGGAGGAGTGGGAATTTATTAAGAAAAAGGAGAATACAGCTCCTGTGGCAGCAGCACTGAAGTTCCAGGCTGTTGGCACCACCAGCCATAACATTTTTTAAATGGAAATATGCTCCACCTGGGATGTTTCTTTGTGCCTTCCAATACCACTGCAAACAAATTAGCAGAAATTTGGGGTTTGTTAGGAGTTGTGGCCCATCCCAGTGAGGATTTGATCAGTGCCCAGCACTGGGGTTTCCCTGAGCTAATTCCAGTCCTGCAGCTCTGCCTGAACTGGAACATTTCTTATAAAAAATAGAAAAAACCCACTCAGCCTTGTGTGAAAGGCCTCTGGCAACACAGCAGCCCCGAGAACCTTTGGTAATTTCCTTCAGTCATTAATTATTCACAGCTTTTGCTTCAAGAGCTGCTTTTCCCTCCGTGGTTCTGGCACTTTTCCCCTCGTAACCCCTGGAAATCGATGTGTGCTCCTGGCGGGATGAAGTGCTTGCTCGGGCAGGTTCTGTTATCCTTTCTGGCTCCTTAAACTGTGATCAAAGTGCCCCTGCCACCCTCTTTGATAAACCAAGTGCTCTGACCCCTGCAGATCTGTGCTGCTGCTTTCCCATCCCTCAATCTGCTGTTGGAGCTTTTCCCTCAGCACTCTGCAGTGAGGGATCAGGGAGTGTCAGCACCCAGCACATCCCTCTGGCTGTCCTGAGCAGCCCAGACCCTGCCAGGGGGCTCACAGACCCTGGCACAGAGCCCAAAATGCCCCTGTGGGTTTGATTATGACCCATAGAGCAAATTACCAACCTTGTATGAAGATCAGTAAGCCACAACAGTTTAAGTAGAATATTAGTGAGGTTATCACAGGGTGGAAAAGTAAATTTTAGGGTTTTGGTACGGGGGTTCAGGAGGCAAGATAGAGGGAACTGGGTGTGTCCAGCCTTTCTCCTTCTTCTTCTTGGCCTCCATCTTCTGTGGTGATGCTGGCACTTGGGGATTGGTTTGTGGTGAAGGTGCACTTGTTAACAAGGGTGACGAGGTAGACAGGAGACATTGCTCATCCATGATGATCGACAAGTCTCAGATTTATTGATTAACAGGCACACTTTTATAATCACAGTAATAAGGCTCATACATATTGCAAAACTAGAGCTCACTATTGGTCAGCTATAAAAAGTCAGTCCCCACCTCTCTCAGGATGTTTGTGGCTTCTTTTTACCTCCTGTTATCACAGATTTTCTTGAACAGCTTCTTGCTCAAGGAAACTGTCCTTGAATTAGGCAGCTGTTGCTTTCTCAGATGTATTTTCTCACGTCTCTTTCCCCATCAACTATATGTCAATAAAAAACTGTCCACACAAGGGTGAAAGGTATTGGGGATAAAAAGTCAATCTGATGTTTGTAGTTTTTATTATAAAATGACATGACCGCCCCGTGGGTGGGCAGAGTGCCCTTGGCTGCCCTGCTGAGCAGATCCCGGCTGGCAGAGAGGAAAACTTTGTAAGATAAGAAATAATAAACAATCTGAAGAAATAATAAACAATCTGCAGAAATAATAAACAATCTGCAGAGTGAAATGTCGAGGATCCAGACTCGTCCTTTGAGCCGCGGCTGCCCCGAACCATCCTGAGTGTCCGAGCAGAGACAGCAGCCGGGTCGGACCAGGGAGAGCTGCTCAGGGAAATCTTTAAAGGGTTGGGGTTTAAGGGCTGAGAGCTGTCCACACCCTTCACCTGTGGGAGGTGAAGGATTGGCCATTCTGGTTTTCTCTCACTCATTTGCTGAAGGACTTTTCACCAAAATTTAAATCCTTTTCACCTTTTTACTGAGGACAGAGATTTTCCTCAGTAACAATGGGGAAGAAAAACCCCTAAAGTCTGTAAGAATTAAAAATTAAAGGGAGGGTTATACATTAGAGGGAAATCTCTGGGATCAGGTGTATCAGATGTCTGAACCTCTCAAGTACCTCAGAAATGGGGAAAAACCCCTAAATTCAGTAAGAATTAAAAATTAAAAGGGAGGGTTATACATTAGAGGGGAATCTTTGGGATCAGGTGTTCTGTAGCTCTGGCCCATGTCAGGCAACTCACAGCTAATTTCACTTTGAGTACCCAAGAGTTCTGACGCAAATACTTTTAATGTTCAGAACAAATATTTTTGTTTCAGCTGAAATCACTCGGACACTTTGAATTTGTGGATAATTTACATTTGAGATGGATACATTTTTGGAAAGGTTAATTCCAGTCTGAAGTGAGCGACTCCAAAGGGTGGGAAGGGACCCCAAAACCCACCCAGTGCCACCCCTGCCATGGGATTTTCTTGTCATGATCCAGGAGTTTTCCACTTTATCCAGAGCCTGAAGGTGTCCATGATCTCCCAGGTACAGCAGGGTTTTTATTCACCTGGGAAATGGAGGATGATCCCAAAAGAAAGAGGAATTCCCTCTAGATGTCTGTGGCTTGGCTCTGCACTTTTCCTTATTTCCTGTTGGCTTTTTCCTTTTTTTCCTTTTCCAGCTCTTTCCTTTTTTCCTTTTCCAGCTCTTTCCCCCCAGTGTTTTGGATCCTGTGCCCAGTCCCTCCTGTTCTTGTTTTTCACAATAAGAACTCTTTATTCCCAGGGGGGAAATCCTGGAGTGCTGCAATTCAAGCCTTGTTCCAGACACGTTCTTTGGTCTGCTGTGCAAAAAATTGGGCATCTCAAGTGTAAAACTTCATTTGAGGCACTTGACAAACTGTACAGGAGATGGGAAAATGCAGGATGGATGGGCTGCTGGCTCAGGACAAACACTGCTGCTGCTGCTGTGTGCAGGGGCAGAATGTGCCTGGGGGGTGCTTGATCTGCCAGGGGACACAGCAGAAATTCTGGGCATAAAATGGGGTAATTAACCCCAAACTGGGGTAAATTCCCTCTGGGAAAGGGGAGATTTAAATGGGATATTGGGCAGGGGCTGGGCTGGAATTCCCAGAGCAGCTGGGGCTGTAATTTACCCCAAACTGGGGTAAATTTGGGGTAAATTAAATGGGATAACTTACCCCAAAGCTGGACAAACAGACAGCATTGTTCTCAGGCACTTCATCCTTAAATCAGGGAATGGCATCCACTGCACAGTGCAGGGCTGCAGATGGGCTCAGAACAAGTGAGAAATACCAAAATACAACAACAAGGAGGCAAAATCATCTTGGTTGTGTTTCCTGCTCTTACAATTACGAAGAATCAGCTGAAGACTGCTGGATGCAATCCTGAGAAACCTGAGATCTATCAAAAGCTGTTTCCAGAGAGCTTTTCCATTCAATGGAGCCTCTCTCTACCTCCATGATTTGTTTGGCCTCAATCACTGAAGGTGTCAATTGTCTGAAGCAGCGTGGACTCAGGGAGTTAATTTTGTGTTTAAGAAGAGAATTTCTGCCAGGACATGAATATTTAAGATTTATTTGTCATAAGAAGCACAGATTCTGTGTTCTCAGTGGCTGCAGCAGGATTGATGAAGATCATTCCCGCTTTGATGCAGAAATTGTGTTTTTGTCACGTTTGAATGAGGCTTGCTGCAGTGGCACTGGGATTTCTGGGAGCTGTAGGGACAGATATGAGAGCAATACACATTTTTTGCTTGTTTTTCATTAAATAACTACTAGGAGGCACAGAAGGAGATTTACAGTAGTCAAATGAGATGTGCTGTAATGTAGCATTGAATTAATTCCGCTGTAATGATGCTTTGCTGTGCCATTTACTCTGTGACATTCCCACAAAGCTGCTGCTCTTAACAAGAAATCCGAGTGCCCTTCAGCTAATTCCTGCAAATCCTCTCATTTCCTCATTAAGGGTTTTTTTTTTAATTTTGCCTTCAACGTGACAAGTTGATCTGAGGGCTGGAGCACCTCTGCTCTGAGGGAAAGGTGGGAGAGCTGGGATGGTGCAGCTGCACAGGGGAAGCTCTGGGGCCTTTCAGCACCTGGAGGAGACAACAAGAAATGTGCAGAGGGATTTGGGCAAGGGACAGGACACAGGGAATGGCTTCCACTGGGAAAGGGGAGATTTAAATGGGATATTGGAGAGGGGCTGGGATGGAATTCCCAGAGCAGCTGTGGCTGCCCCTGGATCCCTGGCAGTGCCCAAGGCCAGGCTGGGGTTTGGAGCAGCCTTGGAAGGGTCAGTGTAGCCATGATATTTTATTAAAAATCCTTTCTTTAGGATTTTTCCTCCTGAGAAGCTGAGAGGCCTCAGGAACAAAATGCAAACATTGATTATCTGCTGCTGTGGAATGCAACAGGTGCATCTGGGATTGGTCTCATGGGGTTGTTGCTAATTAATGGCCAATCACAATCAACTGGCTTGGACTTTCTCAGAGAGACAAACCTTTGTTATCATTCTTTCCTATTCTATCCTTAGCCAGCCTTCTGATGAAATCCTTTCTTCTATTCTTTTAGTATAGTTTTAATGTAATATATATCATAAAATAATAAATCAGCCTTCTGAACCATGGAGTCAGATCCTCATCTCCTCCCTCATCCTGGGACCCCTGTGAGCATGGTCACAGGTCAGGGTTGGATCAAGGTGAGTTTCAGGTCCCTCTGCACCCAGAGCCAGCTGTGGTTCTGGGCTAAAGCAGCTGGGAGGGTCATACCTGCTGCTCCAGCCTGGGATCCCCATTTCTCTCCCCAGGATGCAGAGGTAGGAGCTGCATCTGTGGGCAGCATTTCCCAGCAGTGCCTTGATTTCTGCAGCCAGTTATCTCCAGCACTCATCACTCAGTGCCCAGGGCACCTCAGAGACACCACACTCTCCCTTTTCCTCACCTGTGTGCTTTCCTACCTCAGCTTTTGCCTCAGGGACAAGGAGGATCTTCTGTGACTGTGTTCACAGGGGTCAGAGGATGAGGGAAGAGATGAGGATCTGACTCCATGGTTCAGAAGGCTGATTGATTATTTTATGATATATATTATATTAAAACTGTACTAAAAGAATAGAAGAAAGGATTTCATCAGAAGGCTGACTAAGAATAGAATAGAAGGAATGATCACAAAGGTTTGTGTCTCAGCTCTGTGTCCGAGCCGGCTGACTGTGATTGGCCATTAATTAGAAACAACCACATGAGACCAATCCCAGATGCACCTGTTGCATTCCACAGCAGCAGATAATCAATGTTTGCATTTTGTTCCTGAGGCCTCTCAGCTTCTCAGGAGGAAAAATCCTAAGGAAAGGATTTTCCATAAAAGATGTCTGGGACAATCTTCAAATTAGAGGAGATAAATTACACACACACACACAAAGATATTTATTTATCCGTTTGGAATGGGATCATTTACACCCGGGGTAGGTGTGGGAGGTTTTACTCCACTCACACAGGGAGGGTTGGGAACATGCCAGGCACAGAATCACTAAGGTTGGAAATTACCTCCAAGAACACCAAGGCACATCCAATTCCCCTTCCCAGCCCAAATTTCCTTAAAAACTTGCTGGAATTTCACCATGGGTGCTTCAGGAGCAGTTGTGGATCCTCATGGGCAGGAGGCTGTGCCCTGGAGGGTGGCACTGGGCTGGAGGTGCCCAGGGCAGGGCAGGGAGGAGCACACACAGGGATTTGGGCTGGGAGAAGCCCCCACAGAACAGAGTCTGGTTCCTGCTGCTCCCCATTTCCAGTGCTTGAAGGAAAGGTGGTCCAGCAAAGCAGTGGAGAAAGCCCAGGGGTAGAGCCTCACCCCCTATTTAGAGAAGCAATTAGGCACCTGCCAGAGCAATTAGTGGGTAATGTGATTTCTGGATAATTGCAGAATAATTGCCCATGTGCCAACGGTGGGTTGGGTTTCTTGTTGTTAAAGCTGTTGTAAGTTAATATGCCACTGATGTTTGGGCTGTAGCCACAAAACACATTTTAATATCCAATTAAAATGGATAAACAGGCTTTCATCCCAGTGAAGGTGCTCGTGGCAGTTAATGGAGGGTGAGCACAAAATCCAACATTTGTTTTGGACACCAGTCTGTGACCAGGCACGTTCTGGGGAGGGGAGCAGCCTGGTGAGGTGCCTGCTGCACCCACACTCTTTGGGAAATGATTTAATTTGAGTCTTCTAAACTCACATTTCAGAGCTTTCAATTATTGGAAGTGTTCAAGGCCAGGCTGGAGCAGCCTGGCACAGTGGAAGGTGCCCCTGCCATGGCAGGGGTGGCACTGGGTGGGTTTAAGTCCCTTCCAAAAAAACCCCATTTTGTCATATATCCAAAAATGAGGAAATGATGGGAATTCTGGGGATGGAAATCTGCCTCCCTCATGGCTGGAATTCTGTCCTGACTCCTCGGGGAGGGCTGCACCAAACCCCTTGTACCCTTGTACTCCATCCTCTTTTGGAAAGTGCCTTTGGCAATCAGGCTGAATCACATCTCAGATTTCCCTCTGCATTTTGTCCTGTCAGGTTTTTGCAGGCTTTGCTGTTAGGGGAAGTGTTTGATTTGATTTAAGCACGAGATAAGATAAGCACATTGGAAATGGAGCTATCGATGGCAGGGCTGTAATTTACAAAATTGCAGCGTTTTCTTTATTGAAGCTCTGAAAAATAAAGCAGCATCACAGCTCACAGCTGGTTGTTTAAGGTAAGTAGGCACAGAGTGATCAACCCAAATCACATAAACCAACAGGAATTCTCTCCCATCCTCCTGTGCTGAGAGGGAAGAGCTGAACTTTCATTGCCATTTAGTTTACTTTTGGTTTGAGCTGAACTCAAATGGTTCCAAATCACCAGAACTCTGCATCTGGAGGAACAAAAGGCTTTTGTGTCCTGGTGATTGTGGTGTGACCACGGGAGATGTGAAATGAGAACATTTGTGGGGTTTTCTGCTTTATCTTGCAGGGAACTGTCTGAACTTGGATCTTCTGCCTGCAGGACCCTGGGGACCATTGTTGTTCCTTTTGTGAAGCAGCTCAGGGTGTTTGTGGCTCTCCTTCCTCCTCCTCCACCATGGAATCATGGATGGGTTGGGTTGGGTAAGAGGGGACCCCAAACCCCCCCAGTGCCACCCCTGCCATGGCAGGGACACCTCCCACTGTCCCAGGTGCTCCCAGCCCCAATGTCCAGCCTGGCCTTGGGCACTGCCAGGGATCCAGGGGCAGCCACAGCTGCTCTGGGCACCTGTGCCAGGGCTGCCCACCCTGCCAGGGAACAATTCCTAATTCCAGCTAAATTTCCCCTCTCTCCCTTTGTGCCTATTGCTCCTAGTCCCATCAGCTCCTGCTGAAGGTCCCTGTGATCCCCCTGACCCTGGAAGGTTCTGGAAGGCCTCCCCACACCCTTCTCCTCTCCAGGTGAGCACCCCCAGCTCTCCCAGCTCCATAGGGGAGGTTTTCCAATCCTCTCACCAACCTCAAGGCCCCCTCTGGCCTTGCTCCATGTCCTCCTCATCCTGGCATCCACCAGGGAAGGACAAATCCACGATCCCTTGGTGGCAGCAAGGACTCCTCACCTTTGCTGTCCCCCAAACCATCAGCTGGTCACAGGTGCTGCTCCTTCACAGGTTCTGCTCCTTCACAGGTTCTGCTCCTTCTTCCTTTCTCCTCCATTGTGACAGTGTTCACAGGGGGTCTGAGGATGAGGGAAGAGACGAGGATCTGACTCCATGGTTCAGAAGGCTTTAATTCTTATTCTATAATATATATTATATTAAAACTATACTAAAAGAATAGAAGAAAGGATTTCTTCAGAAGGCTGGCTAAGAAGAGAAAAAGAATGATAACAAAGGTTTGTGACTGACCGAGACAGTCCAAGCCGGCTGACTGTGATTGGCCATTAATTAGAAACAACCACATGAGACCAATCCCAGATGCACCTGTTGCATTCCACAGCAGCAGATAATCAATGTTTACATTTTGTTCCTGAGGCCTCTCAGCTTCTCAGGAGGAAAAATCCTAAGGAAAGGATTTTCCATAAAAGGTGTCTGTGACTCTTCGTGGGAGGCTGAGGTTGGGTATTGGGGAGAATTTTGGCACTGGCAGTGTGGTCAAGCCCTGGCTGGAGCCCCCATCCCTGGGGCTTTCACAGCGTTTTGGAGGTGGCACTTGGGGACAGGGACAGTGCTGGGAATGGTTGGACTCTGTGAGATCTTCTCCAGCCTTAACAACTCCACGATTCTTAAGGAATCCCCAAAGTTCCCAAGTGCCAGCTCTTCCCTGCTCGTTTCTGTGGGAAATGCTCAGATTTCCTCAGCCAGTCTCCAAACAAAGCCATCAAACTCCTCGGGTTCCAGGGCAAAGCAGAAACCCCAGATTTTGACAATCTATTTTTCTGCAGGCAGGAAATTATTTTTCAATGAATTTTCACATAACTCGAAGTAATTGGGGGCTTAATATTTGCAATATTTTTACATTTGCTTTCTACGATTATTTAAATATTTGCACATAAAATAAATTCTTTCACCACACTAATGAAAATCTAAGGACCCAATAGTCACATTCATTATTAGAGGCAGTAAATCACCTCTGGTGAGTTCAGTTTTACTTCCAATATAAATGCAGATTTATGAGCTTTCCTGTTGCATGATTTATTTGTATGATTTTTTTCTTTCCCAGGAAGACTATTTCCCTCTTCCTAAACATCCAATATACATGAAAAGGGATTTAAGTGCTGAGGAATTATTAAAAAAAAAAAGTAAAAATAAAAAAAACCAAGTTGCTGCTTCTTCAACTGGACAGCTCGGGTAAGAATTCGAAGCTGATGTTTTGATGGGAATTTTGTGTGGGAGGAAATGGTGGCTTGTGGAATAAGATGAGACATTTGTGTGTGTGCTGCTGCTTTTACTGCTGGGTTATTGACTTCAGAGTGTGTTTCGAGCAGTATTGAATTTGCAGCAGTAAAACACTTCACATTGCCGAACATTTGTGTTTAATAAATTGCTTTTTATGGAAGCAGGAGCCTGTATTTACCAATTGCTTTCTGGAACCTGTGGGATATTTCATCATTCCGCAGAGAACTACCTGAAAACTTTTAGTTTCTGAGTGAGACCAGCCAGTCTCATTTGTTCTGAGGCTGAGGAAAGACGTACAAGGGAAAATCTGTGCCACAGGAGCCTCTTAGGAAATATTAGAGGAGAGAAATACATTTATGGGGATGGAAGGAGGGAGAGAACAGCGTTAACATCCAGCTGCTAATGGACTGTGTGGCATCCACCACTTCCCGGAGTTCTTAATGGCCTTTGTGACTGAGAAAAGCAACATTCACTGAGGTTTAATAAATTTTTTAGCTTTCTAAGCGAGGCTGCCAGCTCCAAAGAGCGACATTTTCACCAGCCCATTAATGCCTCCTGAATTTTCTGCATTGCAACCTTCTGCCTGCCAGTTCGTGCCTCTTCATCTGCACTAATTAAGCAGCATTTCCATCCAGTGTCTTTGATTTGCACCCGAGGATCTCTCCACTCCCATTTTAGTGCCATTTTGTTCCCTTGAACGCCTCTGATGTCACCAGCCGAGGCTGCCTATTCCAGGACATGAATTTTTCACCAAGTCCTACACCTTCATTTTTGGGAGAGGGGAAAAGGGGGCATGAATACAAAATTACTCCTCTATTTTCACTTCAAAGGCTATTTGGGCTGCTTCAAAGGGTTCCTTTGCCACAGAGAAATCATGTTTTTTGAAAACACTTAAAAAAAAATGAAAGGCAGAAAGTGACTTTATGTTGAAAGGATTCCTCCTCGGCCGACTCGAGCGGAGCTGGGCAGTGGTGATTTCGGTGTGCTCAGAGGACTTAATCATCCTGTGGGCTTTGATTGGTGCCTCCAGGCTCCTCATCTCTGTAACTACATTTAAATTAAAAATAAGGCAAAACGTTTTGCTGCGCCGCGTCCCTCGCGCTCCCTGTTTAGCATTCGCCCGCTGTCCCCGGGATTGCAGCGGGAAACCTCAATTTATCTGTTTGCCCTTGTGGGATGTCTGCTTAAACATCCTTCAGTGGGATTTAAGAGGCCTGATTTGCCTGTGATTCCAGCCCTGGTAATTCTGTTTAATGTTGTTTAATTCTTGCAGCAGCGCCACGGGTGAAGTACTGTGACCGTGTTCACAGGGGTCTGAGGATGAGGCAAGAGATGAGAATCTGACTCCATGTTTCAGAAGGATGATTTATTAGTTTATTATATATATAATATTGAAACTATACTACAAGAATAGAAGAAAGGATTTCATCAGAAGGCTGGCTAAGAATAGAATAGGAAGGAATGATAACAAAGGTTTGTGTCTTGGACAGAGTCCGAGCCAGCTGACTGTGATTGACCATTAATTAGAAACATCCAACATGGGCCAATCACAGATCCCCTTGTTGCATTCCACAGCAGCAGATAACCATTGTTTACATGTTGTTCCTGAGGCCTCTCAGCTTCTCAGGAGGAAAAATCCCAAGGAAAACATTTTCCATAAAAGATGTCTGTGACAAAGTACGGCGCCACCCGTTCGTGCGCCTTGGTGACACCGGGGTGGTGAGAGGAGGGAAAAGGGCCTCACATGGCACTGCCTGGAATGGCTGCCTGATATTGCTGGGATTTAACGAGCCTGGAGCGAGCAGGGAGGGAGTTGTTCACAAGAATCCCACTCTGCTCCTCCTGGCTGTCT
This sequence comes from Geothlypis trichas, assembly GCA_009764595.1. NCBI lineage: Eukaryota > Metazoa > Chordata > Aves > Passeriformes > Parulidae > Geothlypis > Geothlypis trichas. The sequence goes on from CM019908.1 coordinate 35,929,444, forward strand.
CCAGGAGCTCGCGGCTGATGGGAATTCCCGGGAGCAACGAGCGGCTCTGGGGGCTGTGGGTGCACAGAGCTGCTCTGGGCTCCCTGAGGAGAAACCCAGGGGGAATCTGGGTGTGATTGACAGCAAAGAGATGGAGATTTTGGTTGGGAAAAGTTCTGGGGTTTTTCATTTTTTTATTTCCTTACTTTTTCCCTCCCTCAGGAATTGTGCTGCCATGCTTTGCTTCTCACTCTGAGAAGGTGAGTTGTTGAACACAAACTGAATTGTGCTCCTCGCCAGCAATCCACATTGCAAAAATTGTTTGTTATTAAGTTTTTTTCTGTGTGTTTCAAATATAGATAATTCTGGATTATTTCAGGAGCGATGATGGTGCCTAGAAGTGAAATTTGGATCTCCTGGCTTCCAGAACGGGGTGGTTTTCTTGAGAATGGTGAGTCCCTGAAATGCTGAAATATGGCTAAATTAAAAAAGGTAAATTTTGATGGGATATTGGGAATTGGGAATTGTTCCCTGGCAGGGTGGAATGGGCTGGGATGGAATTCCCAGAGCAGCTGTGGCTGCCCCTGGAGCCCTGGCAGTGCCCGAGGCCAGGCTGGACATTGGGACACCCTGGGACAGTGGGAGGTGTCCCTGCCATGGCAGGGGTGGCACTGGGGGGGTTTGGGGTCCCTTTATCAACCAGACCATTCCATGATTCTCTGCTTTTGCCCCTCAGCAGATCAGAGTGGAAAATACCAATATATTTATTTTTAGGTGCCACTCTCTGGTTGATTTCCAGCTGAGCGTTCTCCTTTCTGGGAGGGGGATCCTGGGCTCTGGGGGTGCTGAGCCTTTCTGGGAGGGGTGTCCTGGGCTCTGGGCAGGCTCTGGGGGTGATGAGGGACGCCTGGCTCTGCTTTCCCAGCCCTTTTCCCTGAGAACCAGCAGCAGCTTGGCTGTAATTGCTCACTGCTCTCCATTAGCGCCTCTCCCTCCTGGCAGCTCTTTAATAGTTTACATCTCTCGGGGTTGGAAATTACTGGTTTAATTAAAACAATTTGTTTCAAATGGGGCTCCCAAATCCCCGCATGATGTTTTAGGAGCCTTGGGCAAAGAGCTGGAAATGGAGAGGAGCAATTGTTGGGAGGGTTTAGAATGAGGTTGGAAGGAGGAGTTGGGAGTTTTGCTTAATTTTTGAGGTCTGGACTGGCAATGGGGGAGACAAAATTGTGTAGGATTGAGATTTTTGTCTCCCAAATATTAAATTAATTCACCATGGGCAAGCCTTTGCTGGGTTTGGACAATACTCTCAGCACAGGGTGGGATTTTGGGGAGTCATGTGCAGGACTGGATGATTCCTGTGGGTCCCAGCTCAGGATTTTCCATAATTCTATCAAGTTTAGTTGAATCTTGTTTGTTTTGTGATTGAGAGATGTTCTTTTCTGGTGAAGGAGAGAGCCCAAAAAAGGGACCTTGGACACCTGAATGGCACAAAAATGCACTTTGGGATTGGGATTGGAGGGGCAACAGCCACGAGTGGTGTGCCCAGGTGGGAGGGGAAGGTGGCAGTGCCAGGCAGGAGAGCTCCTGGAATATCCTGAGCTGGAAGGGACCCACACAGATCAGTGTCCAGCTCCTGTGTGGATCAGGCCTGGATTTACTCTAGGATGCTCTCCCTCTGCACCCATGGAGAACCTCACGGCTTTGGGGCTTGACTTTGCTCTTAGCTGGCAGGAATTATATTTTTATTTCAAATAATATTTCAAAACATTTCCCTTCAATTTTGCTACTTTGGGTGTTTTACCCTGTTCTGTTTCACTGGCACAGGTGCCCAGAGCAGCTGGGGCTGCCCCTGGAGCCCTGGCAGTGCCCAAGGGATGTGGGACAGGGACAAGGGATGGGATTTAGGGATGGATTTTCACGTCCCTTCCCACCCACACCAGTCTGGGGTTCTTGGATCTGCTTCCCTTGGAGCCAGAGGGCACAAACCTCTGCTATTACCTTTCTAAATAAATACAATGCTATTGCCAGAGGGCACAAACCTCACAAGCCACGAGCCTTTCCCCTTCTTAACACTGAATTATTTTCCCAACAAAGAAGCAGTTTATTCTCGGATTCCAAGGAAAACACACACTGAGGCTCAGAGCTCCTGTTGGTGCTGCCTCTGCTTTCCCAGGTTTTCCCTGCTCTCCCACTCCCTGCAGCCCTGCACAAGTTTCCCTTTCCTTCCACCTGCAGATGGGAGCTCATTATGGGGATTTGTCAGACACTTGCAGCATTTTTAGCAGGAGCACAACCAATGCACTGCATTTACATGGTTTCCTTGTTAGCTCTTTTTTTTTTTTTCTTCCCCCTGACAAGCGAATCTCAAATTCCAGTTGTTTTAAATGCAGCCTGGCTTCAGAACATCTTGTAAATTATGATTTCCTTCATGTACTCGTTCTTCATTTTCCTCCCAGACAGGTTCCGGAGGCAGCCTGGGAAAACACAACCTGGAGAATGAGTTGTTTTGGGTAGAGAATGGGTTTTGCCAGGATTTATGTTGCCTTTATGGAGACACAAGGAATTCTTCTGACAATTTAAGTCCCTACACTGAAGTAAGTTGTTTTTTGGCTTTTTTTTTTTCTTTTCCAGTGCTGACAGTAATTTAGACAGAAAGCACAGAGATTTTCAAGTCTGCTTTGCTGAACTTGTGTGATGGGTTTTGTGTGGATTTTGTGCCAATAGGGAGAATAATATCCAAGGAAAATTTGGGATATCCATCCCTAGAGGTGCCCAAGGCCAGGTTGGACATTGGGAGCACCTGGGACAGTGGGAGGTGTCCCTGCCATGGCACTGGGTGGGATTTGGGTCCCTTTAGGTCCCTTCCACCCCAAACCATTCCTTGTTTTTAGGATTCTTTTAGGTTTTCCTTCTTTTAGCATTCAATCCTATCCTTGAGCGGTTTTATGGAATATTTGTCAAACTACAAACCCATTTTTCCCTGAGGATGTTTTAATTGGCTTTGAGTTCTTGAGCGCTGGTAAAGATTGAGATAAAATCGAACATCAGAGGTGGAAGAGTTGCTGCAAAAAATCAAATCAATAATGACCAGAAAATTAGGAAATTTGGCCTGGAAGCCACAATGACTTGGAGTTTCCTCCAATAATCTTAGTAGGTAATGGATCAGGATCCTTTGGAATGACACTGAGCCTGAGGAAACACGTGGATTTCCCCAGTGGACCCATAATAAAATAAATAATTTTTCCATGGTGTTATACAAACAAAAACCAAGCAAAGCTTTCTATGCAGCAGGAAATGTTTTGTGTTTCTCAGTGCTGGTTTCAGTGCTGGTTGGTATAAAAACTTACTTTGAAGCTCTTGGAATTTAATTTCCATAGAAAAAAAAGCTGCTTTCTTCAGAGCAACAATCCAGCAACAAACAAGCAGCAATCCTGTAAAATTAATGGGCTTAATTAAAATGTACATGGATTGGGGAAGGATCCACAAGCATAACAGAGATTTACTCTCTCATACCCGACTGAATAAATTTCCATGAATTTCCTGGGAGATTTTTAAGGCATTTTATGACCTTGTTTATAAAAGGAAACTTGGGATTTCGAACTTGATTAGTTTTAAGAAAATACTGGAAAGAGCATCTCCTAATGTTTGGTAAAGCATTTCTTATTATCTTTAGGAGATTATTATCTTTCTAAATAAATATAAAGCAGAGCTCACAGATTTTGCATTTCTGAGTCCAAACAGAGATAATTTTCTCAGTAATTTTTAGTAATAATTTGCAATTTATGGTTAATTGTTGTGACTGGCTTTGGCTGAGAGCTCTCACTTGTGTCTGGTTGTCTTGAGCAGGGAAAAGCCATTCCCTGTTCCCAGTTCCTTCCTGCTGGTTTTTCCACCCTGCCAAAATGTCCTGGATGTGTGTGGGTGCCAACCCCTGCTGTTGGAATAATTACCAGGTTGTTCCTGGGAATGTGGTGGTGCCAGGGACTGGAATCTGTGCACGGCTCCCACCTGCACCAACCCACCAAAACCTGGGCAGAGGAGCCTCAGGGGAACCTTCTGTGCTCCAGAAACTCTGACAGGAGCTGGGGCAGGAACAGGGACAGGAGCAGAGGGAACGGCCCCAGGCTGGGCCAGGGCAGCTCAGGGTGGGCACAGCAGGAATTTCCCCATGGGAAGGGGGCTCAGGCACTGCCCAGGGAGGGTTCAGTGCCCATCCCTGCAGGTGGCACCTGGAGGTGGGGACAGGGTGGGGATGGGCACAGGCTGGGCTGGGAGGGCTTTTCCAGCCCCAGGGACCCCAGGATTCTGGAGGAATAAAAAGCCTTTGCAGCTTCTGATGGTTCAACGGGAGACAGGAACATCCGATGATGATTGACAAGTCTCAGATTTATTGATTAACAGGCACACTTTATAATCACAGTAATAAGGCTCATACATATTGCAAAAATAGAGCTCACTATTGGTCAGCTATAAAAAGTCAGTCCCACCTTTCTCAGGATGTTTGTGGCTTCTTTTTACCTCCTGTTATCACAGATTTTCTTGAACAACTTCTTGCTCAAGCAAACCGTGTCCTTGCACAAGGCAGCTGTTTCTTTCTCAGATGTATTTTCTCATGTCTCCTTTCCACCAGCTGTGTCTCAACAGAAACTCTCCACAAGCTCCCAAAGGTGCTGAGCTGGGGTAGCAGCACCACGGCCAGCTCGGGGTGCTCAGAACCAGAAATCTGGGGGAGTTTCAGGAAGGTTGGAAACCACAGCCAGGAATAAGGGACAGCTCCAGGAGGGTTTTGAGGCAGCAGGAATTTCCCCATGGAAGGGGGCTCAGGCACTGCCCAGGGAGGGTTCAGTGCCCATCCCTGCAGGTGGCACCTGGAGCTGGCACTCAGAGCTCTGGGCTGGGGACAGGGTGGGGATGTGACCAGTTGGTTGGACTCCATGAGCTGGCAGCTTTCTCAGTGATCCTATGGGGCAGCTCCAGCTGCAGAGCAGCAGCTTCAGCTCTGATGAGTTTGGTTTTCCACCCAAGACCTGGGATATGGGGCTGTTGGCTTCCTGGAACCAATCGGAAATGTTGGTGCAATTTTAAATTTTGTTGTGCTTGGTTGGGGCTTTCTCTGCAGGATTTATTAGGGTGTTTTTTTCTCTGTGGGATTTATTTGGGTGTTTTTCTGTGCTGTTTTGTTTTGTGGGGTTAGGTTTGTGTTCTGTGGGGTTTGGTTTGTGTTTTGTGGGGTTTGATTTGCATTTTGTGGGGTGTGGTCTGTGTTTTGTGGGGTGTTGTCTGTGTTTTGTGGAGTCTGATCTGTGTTGTGTGGGGTCTGGTCTGTGTTTTGTATGGTTTGGTTTGTGTTTTGTGGGGTCTGGTTTGTGTTTTGTGGGGTGTTGTCTGTGTTTTGTGGGGTTTGGTTTGTGTTTTGTGGGGTTAGGTTTGTGTTCTGTGGGGTTTGGTTTGTGCTTTGTGTTTTGTGGGGTCTGGTTTGTGTTTTGTGGGGTGTTGTCTGTGTTTTGTGGGGTCTGGTCTGTGTTTTGTGTTTTGTATGGTTTGGTTTGTGTTTTGTGGGAATAATTCCATCAGCAATAGTTCCATCAGCAATAATTCCTGTGGGAGTAATTCCATTGGTAATAATTCCTGGGGGAATAATAATTCCATCAGGAATAATTCAATTTGCAATAATTCCATTGGCAATAATTCCTGTGGGAATAATAATTCCATCAGGAATAATTCCATCAGGAATGATTCTTGTGGGAATAATAATTTTTGTGGGAATAGTAATTCCTGTGGGAATAACTCCATTGGGAATAATTCCTGTGGGAATAATTCCGTGGGCAATAATTCCTCTGGAAGTAATTCCTGTGGGAGTAATTCCATCACTCATAATTCCTGTGGGAATAATTCCATTGGCAATAATTCTACTGGGAATAATCCCTGTGGGAATAATAATTTCTGTGGGAATAATTCCATCAGCAATAATTTCTGTGGCAATAATAACTCCATTGGGAATAATTCCTGTGGGAATGATTCCTGTGGGAATGATTCCATGGGCAGTAATTCCTGTGGGAGTAATTCCATCAGCAAGAATTCCTGTGAGAATAATAATTCCATCAGGAATAATTCCACCAGGAATAATTCCATTGGGAATAATTCCATGCCCTGGCCTGAGGCAGGGTTGGTGGGAGGACACCTGGCCCTGGCTTTCCTCAGCTGATGGAGCCCAGGGGAGCAGGAGCAGGAGAGGAGCACCACCCTCGTCCCACGAGGCTCAGGGTGGTGACAGGAACCCTCCTCTGCAGAGATCCAGGAGCTCAACCCCGACATCCCTGTGCTGCTGGAAATCCCCTGCCCAGGCTGCTGGGGAGGCTGCAGCTCCTCAGCCCATGTTTCAATTCAATGAGAAAACCAACAAAAAGCCCCATTCTGGGTAATTTCAAACTATTTACTCTTCCAATTTGGCTACTGAACTGAAAAATCAATTGTTTCTACAGCTCTACTGGAGATCCTGGGCTGAGCTCTCCATTTGTCTGCCAGGCTTGGAGTGAAAACATTTCTGAGGCTGTGGAGTAAATCAGCTGCTGGTGTGTTTTCCATGCTGCATCCCCAGGCTTTGCACCAAATTGCCTTGTTTAGCTGGCCCTTGCTGGGATCAAATATCTCCAGAAAATGAGATTTGAATTCTGGGAACTGGAGTCCCTTCCAAGCCAGCCATGCCATCAATTTTACAGCGTGCAGCTCACGCTGAAATCCTTCACTGGGGCCATCAGCCATAGGGGCTGTCAGCATAAAACAAACCTTTTCCATGAGATGCTTCATAATAATTTAAATTATTTAAATAACGAGGAGCTCCTCTGATGGGCATGTCTGAGCCCAGTTTGTCCAGGGGAAGTTCAGGGAGAGCTCCTTCCTGCCAAGGCACAGACAGCAAACTGTGTGGGGTAAAATATCAGCCTGAGAGAGGAGAAATACCAGGAACTCTGAATTCTGAGGGGCTCTCAAAAACCCTCTGGGGAGATTGCCATCCCTGGGAATTTTTTCTTTTTTTTTTTTAATTTATTTTTGGTTTTTTCTTTTTTTTTTTTTTTAATTTATTTTTTGGGGTTTTTTTTGGGTTTTTTGTTGTTGTTGGTTTTTTTTGTTTTTGTTTTTTGGGTTTTTTGTTTGGTTTTGGTTTTAGGGTTGTTTTGTTTTGTTTTTTGGTTTTTTGTGGGGTTTTTTTTTGGTGTTGGTTTTTTGGTGTTTTTTTAATTTTTGTTGTTGTTTTGGGGTTTTGTTGGTTTGTTTGTTTTATTGCTGGTGTTCCTGTGTATTTGAAGCGTGGAGATGGCAGGTTCTGGGCACTTCAGAGTTTGCATTTATAGTCTGATGGTATCCAAGGGCAGCCCTGGAACAACCTGGCTCGTTCCCATGGATAACTGCAAATGGAGTTTTCTCTGCTCAGGAGAAAGCAGAGATCAGTGGTGAAATGAAGAAAATGAAGTTTATGGCTGGAATTAGTCTGGAAGGGGCTCCAGGTGAACTGTCCCAGCCTGGCTGCAGAGCAGGGCCCTCTGGACTGTCTGCACCAGGTTCTTCTTGTGCTGGGATGGGTGCAGGAACGGGATGGGAATGGCAATTGTGGGTTGGGAATGGCAATTGTAGATTGGGAATGACAGTTGTGGATTGGGAATGACAATTGTGGGTTGGGAATGGCAATTGTGGGTTGGGAATGACAATTGTGGGTTGGGAATGACAATTGTGGGTTGGGAATGACAATTGTGGGTTGGGAATGGCAATTGTGGGTTGGGAATGGCAATTGTCATTCTCCCACACCTCCCTTTTATCCATTCTCCACACCTCCTTTTCATCCCTCATTCCCCACATCTCCCCTTCATCCCTCATTCCCCACACCTCCCTTTAATCCCTCATTCCCCACAACTCCCTTTAATCCCTCATTCCCCCACATCTCCTTTTATCCATTCCCCACACCTCCATTTCATCCCTCATTCCCCACACTTCCATTTCATCCCTCATTTCCCCACATCTCCCTATTATCCCTCATTCCCCACATCTCCCTTTCATCCCTCATTCCTCCACACCTCCTTTTTATCCCTCATTCCCCCACACCTCCCTTTCATCTCTCACTCCCCCACACCTTCTTTTATCCATTCCCCACACCTCCCCTTCATCCCTCATTCCCTACACCTCCATTTTATCCATTCCCCACACTTCCCTTTCATCCCAGCCTGCCCTGACAGCCCCTGCTTTATCTGCCACCAGGGGCTGTTTTTCATGGCCAAATTGATGCACTCCTTTGTTTTTCCCCTTTTCTTCTTTTTGTCTTCCCTTTTTCCATAATTCATCCTTTAAAGATAACACCAGTGGCAATGAAGAAGTGCATCTCAACTCTGACAAACTCCCCAAAAGCTCCTCAGCCACTGGCAGCAGTCTGCAATAAATCAGGTGTTTCACCCGGCCTGAGCAGACAGGCTGGGAAGCAGGCAGAAATAACTGCAAATGAAGTGACTTTGTTTAAATGCAACCATGTCAGGGCCTGCTGATGCTGCAGAAATATTGTTCTCTGAATTGCCTTCCTCTCCACGAGTTTCTTCCTCGTCACACTCCTGACTCGGTTGGGATTATCTCAGAAAATGTAAATATCTGCTCCATTTGCTCTGGCTGCAGCTCTGCTGGGAGCTCACCTGGTGAAATTTAGGGGAGCATTGGGTTATTCTGCTCAGAGAGAGTGAGGCAAAGCATGAGGCTGTGGTTTTGGGGAGCTTTCAGCAGCAGCCTCTGTGAAGGGGTGGGTGTTAAAGGACATCCCCAGGGTTATTCCATGATAGGACATCCCCAGGGTTATTCTGTGATAGGAAATCTCCAGGGTTATTCTGTGATAGCACATCCCCAGGGTTATTCTGTTATTCTGTTAAAGGACATCCCCAGGGTTATTCTGTGATAGGACATCCCCAGGGTTACTCTGTGATAGGACATCCCCAGGATTATTCTGTGATAGGAAATCAGCAGGGTTATTCTGTTATTCTGTTATTCTGTTAAAGGACTTCACCACATTCCCAAACCTCCCCTAGAAGCGACTCCAATCTCCTTCCCCAGCCTCCTGGGATTCCTGGGGTCACTTTTACCATTTCTGTCTGGATTTGTGCTTGAGGCTGAGCCTGCAGTCTGATTTTCCACCTGAAAATCTGGGATGTGGGCCCAGTGCCTGGGAATGGGGAAAGAGAGCACAAAGGGAGCAAAATTTGTGCAGGGAGAGAAATGGGACAGACAAAAATTGTCTTTGGAATTTGGGTGGCAAAAGGTGCATTTATCCTTTTCCTCCCTGCTGGAGCTCCCCACCGAGCTTCCTGTGATGGAAAAGGAGCAAACTGCATTTTTGTTCAGGGGGGGTTGGAGGGGTCCCTGCCCCAGCCAGCCCAGCCTGGTGCCAGCAGATCCCTGCCCTGCTGGAGCATCCCCCATCCCATCAGAACTGGCCTAATTGCCAGCAAAACGAAGACAAATTTGAACATGGCAGGCTGGAATGATGCTTCCCACAGCTAAACAATATTAAAACAAAGAAAAAAAAAGCCCAGCAAAGAGAGAAGTGATTGTGCCTGAAGGCACCTCAGAACAATAGACTTGGTAAATGACTTCAGACCTCAAGCTGTCCCATCTTCCCAGCCCACGGGGAATTGCTTCCCTTAAAAGCAATTAAAAGCTCCACACCAGCTGTGGTTGGGCTCTGATTTGTATTCTGCAAAGTTTTCTCGGGTTTAGCTTTTTAAGGCTGCCTTCATTCCCTTTTTTCCCCCTGTTCTCCTGCTCTGCAGGTGCTCAGCCTGGTTGGGATTGCAGGTGGCAGCCGTGGCAGTGATGGATTTTCACCTCATTCCTGCACCTGGGCCTCTCAGGGGCCTCAATGTTGGTGCAGTTCCCAAGCTGAGGCTCAAAATCCATCCCTGAGGTGGGAACTTCTGCTCAGCCTTGGAAATGTGGGACACAGGGAGGGAATGTTGGCCAAGGAGAGATCTTGGTGTCCAGGTACCCCCGAGGGCAGCAGAAAGGGGAATTGTGTGCCCAGGTGAGCCCCACCTGCAGAGCCCAGCCCAGCAGGGACCTGGAGCTGCTGCAGAACCCAGAGGAGGCACCAAATGCTCCGAGGATGGAGCAGCTCTGCTGGGACACCTGGGGGGCTCACCTGGACAGGGGAAGGTTGGGGTGAGCTCAGAGTGGCCCCACAGCACCTGAAGGAGCCCCAGGAGAGCCACCTGGAGCAGCTGCAGCAAATCCAGAGGAGCTCACAGAGATCCTCCAAGGGCTGGAGCCCCTCTGGAGCCAGGCTGGGACACCTGGGGGGGCTCACCTGGACAGGAGCAGCTCCAGGGAGAGCTCAGAGCCCCTGGCAGGGCCTGAAGGGGCTCCAGGAGAGCTGGAGAGGGACTGGGGACAGGGATGGAGGGACAGGACACAGGGAATGGCTTTAAACTGAAAGTGGGTAGATTTGCATGGATATTGGGAATTGGGAATTGTTCCCTGGCAGGGTGGGCAGCCCTGGCACAGCTGTGGCTGCCCCTGGATCCCTGGCAGTGCCCAAGGCCAGGCTGGACATTGGGGCTGGGAGCACCTGGGACAGTGGGAGGTGTCCCTGCCATGGCAGGGGTGGCTCTGGGGAGCATTTGGTGTCCCTCCAACCCAAACACCACCCAAACATCCATCACTGTCCCTGTCCCCAGGTGCCACATCCACCCATTCCTTGGACACCTCTGGGATGTGACTCCACCACAGCCCTGGGCAGCCCCTCCCTGTGCCTGAACCCTTTCCATGGAGAAATGAGGGAATTTCCCTTTATCCAGCCTCACCCCCGGGTGCAGCTCGAGGCATTTTACCATAATCACATTTTGACACTGATCTGGGAGCAGAAATCCTCCCCTGGCTGCCAGGGCTGTGGTCAAGTGGCTTCATTAAAACCTGCCCCATCATCCCAGGCAGGAAATTTCCCTTTCAAGAGGGAGCTCCAGTGTTTGCAGAGTGTCAAATAAACCTCGAGGACACTCCTAATTTTTCTGCTGGGGATATATTTTAGCTAATTAAACCCCTGAAAAGGAACAGCTTAAGCCTTGTCAAATTAAAGAAGGCACAAGCAGAGCTTTTCCCTTCTCAGCAAGATAGAGGGAAAAAAAAAACCTCTGTAATTTTATTGTTTCTCTTTTTTTCAGGTTGAAGGTGTTGGAAGCTGCCAGAGCCACTGATTCCAATTTGTGTTTCTCCATCTGCATGGAAAATCCATCTGCTTGCAGAAATTGTATTTACACAGCCCATAATCCTGAGCAGCCTCAGATATTGGGGATTGAGGCTCTAACGACATTGGAAACCATTTTTATTAAGAGGCAGAAATTGAATTAGGTAATTATATTTATTGATGGGAAATTAAATTTAACAACTGCGAATTGCCTTAAGTCAGTGTAGCCAGATTTTCATTACTCCAAATGTGAGGGGTTGCTGCTTTAGTGGATTCTGCTCAGCTAGGGAGGGGCAGCCTGGGATTTGGGCTGGAAAAGGGGATTTAGGATCACAGCAGCTCCCACCCCCTGCCTGGGTTTTCCTTCATGGATGAAACAAATCTGGTTTGTGTTTTAACAGCCTTTCAGAGACTGTGAAGTGCCCAGCATCCCCAGCCAGGACACTCTGCAGGGGAGAAAATGGCCTCAGCTTCCTACAAAAATGAGGTAAAAATGAGAATTTTCCTGGTGTGGTGGAGCCAAGGTTGTACCTGCACATCTGAGCTGTCTCCCTCCTGTTCCCTGATCAAAATTCAAAGTTTGAGTGAATTTTGTGAGCCTGGGATTCCATGGTTTATGTTTGTGACCCCCAATTCCAACTCTGAGGTTGACTTTTCCTATTCCTGATAAAACTGAATTTTGCATCAGTGTCCAACAGCTCCATTGCTGCCCTGGAACTGTGACCTCCAAACTCACAATTCCTGCTCCATCCATCATCCATCCATCATCCATCCATCCATCCATCCATCCATCCATCCATCCATCCATCCATCCATCCATCCATCATCCATCCATCATCCATCCATCCATCCATCATCCATCCATCCATCCATCCATCCATCCATCCATCCATCCATCCATCCATCATCCATCCATCCATCCATCATCCATCCATCATCCATCCATCATCCATCCATCATCCATCCATCCATCCATCATCCATCCATCATCCATCCATCCATCCATCCATCCATCCATCCATCATCCATCCATCCATCCATCATCCATCCATCATCCATCCATCCATCATCCATCCATCATCCATCCATCATCCATCCATCCATCATCCATCCATCCATCCATCCATCCATCCATCATCCATCCATCCATCATCCATCCATCATCCATCCATCATCCATCCATCATCCATCCATCATCCATCCATCCATCCATCCATCATCCATCCATCCATCCATCATCCATCCATCATCCATCCATCCATCATCCATCCATCCATCCATCCATCCATCCATCCATCCATCCATCCATCCATCCATCCATCCATCCATCCATCCATCATCCATCCATCATCCATCCATCCATCATCCATCCATCCATCCATCCACCCACCCACCCCAGCAGCCCCTGGTGGGGCAGGGAGATCCCTGGAATACAAAACCCACTGGGAGGAACAGGAAATGCTGAAAACAACCTGGAAATCTGGGAAAGCCAGATTTGCACCAAAAACCATTCAGTCAACACCCAGGAAAAAGGAATTTTTTGTCCTCTGTAAAAATCTTCAATTTTCCATGCCTGCAAGTTTCCCTGCATACAAGAATTTTGTTATTTTCTAAAGATAAAAAATTTTCCTTCTCTTAATTCCCATTAATTCCTAATATGACATTTAACTTCATGTGTCCTTTCCCTTTTCATGCTCCCAGCTCCTTCCCACAGGGCACACCTCCCATTCACTTGTCACCAATATTCCTTTTAAATCCATCCTAACCTCACTGGTACTGCTTTTTTTCCTTCTTGCACTTTTTATTCCTTTTATTCCTGCCCACATCCAGTGGCTGAGGCCCAGGGAACTCATTCACAAGCTGCTCACTTCTCCCCCTGTAATTACTTCTCACTGCTGTTGTCTTTATTGAGCTGCCTGTCTTTGGGGTTATTTCAGATTTATCTATTTTAATATTTCAGCCCCTGTTTTTATAGCCTTTGGATTGTTCAGTGATCTTTGATTGCATAATTGAAATGTATTTTCCTGCCTCCTTTAAACTCCTGAATTGGCAGGCAAACTCACTTGGCTTTTCTGTTAGTCTCTTCAAGGCTTTTTGATTGATTCCAGCAAGGATCTATCTTTCCTTTTTCCTGATAGTTCCTTTTATTATCTCAATAAAACCTCCCGTGTCAGCTCAATTGAGGAAACTCTTTTTGTACCTGTGCAAACTCAGGCAGGGTTATGATAAAGCACATTTGGTGTGAGGAATATCATTAACTTCTTCCCTGGACCTGGATAGCAGCATCCCAACCTCCCTCCAGGGCTGTCCTGCTGCTGGCCCATGCACAGGGTGCCTTTGCTTTTAGCTCTTCCAACTCATGAGCACTCTGGGTAATTATCTGGGGGATGTGTTTCCCTTTTCCCTTTCTTCCCCTTCTTTTCTTCCCCTTCTTTTCCCCTTTTCCCTTTCCCATTTCCCTTTCCTTCCCCTTTTCCCTTTTCCTTTCCCTTTTCCCCTTTCCCCTTTCTTCCCCTTCTTTTCCCCTTTTCCCTTTCCCCCTTTCCTTTTTCCTTTTCCTTTCCCTTTTCCCTTTGCCTTTTCCCCTTTCCCCTTTCTTCCCCTTCTTTTCTTCCCCTTCTTTTCCCTTTTTCCCTTTTTTCCCTTTTCCCCTTTTCCCTTTTTTCCCTTTTCCCCCTTTCCCTTTTTCCCCTTTCCCCTCCCCTTGCCCTTTTCCCTTTTCCCTTTTCCCCTTTCATTTTCCCTTTTCCCTTTTCCCTTCCCCTTTTCCCTTATCCTTTTTCCCTTTTCCTTTTTCCCTTTTCCCTTTCCCCTATTCCCTTTCCCTTTTCCCTTTCCTTCCCTTTCCCTTTTCCCTTTCCCTTTTCCCTTCTCCTTTCCTTTTACCTTCTCCTTTTCCATTTCCCTTTCCTGCTAGCTTTGATTCTTTTTCTCTCTCTGGTAAAAAGACATTTTTAACTGCAGTGAGCAAAACTGAAATTTCACACCCAGCCCTGACCTGAGCAGCAGGGACCAGGTGAGCCCCTGCTGATGCTCCTGGCTGTGACCTTCCTGACACAGACATTGGTGTCCTGTGCTGACGCCAGCCCAAACCCAGCCAGAGACCCATTTCCAGATCAGTCCTGCCCAAAATAGCCCAAAATTCAATGTACAACTCCTGGATGTTTGCCAAAAGGATGAATTCCTGCATTTCAGCCCCCTGGAAGGGCTGCTAATGGAACTCATTTCCTCAAATTTATCCCTGTGTGCCTATTCCTTGTTCCTTTGTTCCCTGCAAGGGTGCTAAGAGAGAGATTTAAAGGCTGGTGTTTCAAGGCAAGGGGCTTGGTTTGGAATTTATCCCAGGAAATCAGCAGAAGGGCCAAGAAATTTGTGGGGAATTATTGGCTGATTCTAGAGGAGCTGATTTGGTTTAGTGGATAAGGCCAAAGATTGGACTGGATGATCTTGGAGGTGTTTTCTGAGTTTTTATTTTCAGAGTTTTAAATGCAATATTTGCTTTGGGGTTCCTACTTTTCCTTTTCCTTTTCCTTTTCCTTTTCCTTTTCCTTTTCCTTTTCCTTTTCCTTTTCCTTTTCCTTTTCCTTTTCCTTTTCCTTTTCCTTTTCCTTTTCCCCTTTTCATTTTCCCCTTTCCTTTTCCTCTTTTCCCCTTTCCCCTTCCCTTTTTTCCTCCTTTTCCCCTTTTGTTTTCCCCTTCCCTTTCCCCTTTTCCCTTTTCTTTCCCAAGTTATGGCCCAAATCCAGTTAAAATCCAGCAATGTTTGGATTCATGACCAGGGCAACCTCCAGCAGAAACAAAGTCAGGTAGCCAAGATAATTTTTTAACCAAAGGCTTAAAAAAGGAACCAAAAATGAAAATTAAATTTTAATTAGTTATTCATTCCCCTGGTTTAATTATGCAGTGTTCCTCCAGCAATGAGTGTTTGACTCTGGAGTGATTGGTAATTTATGAATGTATTCTGTATTGATTTGGGAGCAGAGCTGTGTGAGCACCATCACCTTTCTCTCAGCATTTCTCCTCAGCAGGCCCAGGGTGTTTGAATTCTTGTCTGAATTCCTGGTTCAGGTATTTATTAGAGCAAAGGCCAAGCGTAATTACATTAAAATATGAAATAAAGCCAATAATTGCAATGGAGTTCAATAATGGAGCAGATGAAACAGGGCCATTGGGGTGCCTGGGAGGGTCAGGCTTCCCAAAATGTTTGTTCTTCTTTTTCAGGAGTAAATGGATATCAGAGCCTGGATCAGGAGTGAGGGATTTGGGTAGAGAAAGCTGGGGTTTAACTGGTGGAAGAACAGAATGATTTGGAAATTAATTGGGGTTTTTTTGTGTTTTAAATTATTATTGTTATTATTATTATTGTTATTATATATATATATAATATATATATTGATATTATATTATATATACAATATATAACATATATATTACATATATATAATATATAATATAATATACTATAATATATTATTATTATTACTGTTATTATTATTATTATTAATATTATTATTATTATTACTACTACTACTACAATAACAATAGTAGTAGTATTGCAACAATTTCAGCCTCCACAGCTCAACATGCCCCACAGGCTCCCTTACTCACAGCCATGGAAATATTCTTCATGACCTGGAAAATTCCTGGTTCTGGGATTTTCCTGTTGTGGAATTGCTCCACTGTCCAGGCTCTGCTTAATCCAGTTTAAAGTGGTTTCTCTCCACAATTTTTACAAAAAAAACGAGAGAAACTTCACATCATTCCAGGGTGTGAAAGTGATGAAGGCACATAACAGGAGAGAAGAATTCCTGGTTTGGACAAACAGTAATGGGATAATTGTGGGGTGGTTTGTGGGGAAGGTGACAAGATGGAGAGGCAGAGGAAGTATTTTGGTTTCAGCATCAGCTCATCCCAAAATTCCCTGACATATGGACAAGGCTTTGCCCCAATATCTGCAGGAAGTCAAATCCAGCACGGTGACCTTGGAAAGCAGAGGGAAACAACCAAAGGAAAACAAGCAGAGGGAAACAATCAAAGGAAAACAAGCAGAGGGAAACAAAACAACCCAACCCAGTTTATTCTTCTTTCCCAAACACACAGAATGCCCTGGCTGGGTGGGGCTGCACACTGAGATCCAGGTGTGATCCTGGATGAACCATCTGGAGAACCCTGGAGCAGCTGTCCCCTGTCCCTGTGTGTCTGCAGGACACCCAGGGGGCATTTTGGGGATATTTTCATTTCCCAAATCCTTGCTGCTGTTTGTTTCCTTGGATTTAAGAGGATGTCTGGAAAGCAGCTCGGTCTGATTGCAGTGCAGCAATAAACAGGATAAGTAATTAACTCCAGGCAATTTCCTCCACCATTTATTTGCTGCAGCCATCCCTCCTCTCCAAAGGGGGAAAAAAAGAAAACTCTTGTTTTCCAGGCCATTTGGAGCACTTTAGCAGTGGGAATTTCTCTCGTGTCCATTCTCTTTTCCCAGCTCAGGAAGCAGGTGGACAATTGCCAGCCCACACCAGCTTTGTGGTGCCCTCACTCACCTTTATTTAATCCCCTGGATCCTCGTGATTTCCATAGGAACTTGAGATTTATGGAGACCAGCAGCCAAGTCAAAGCTGGAAGCAGAGAGAGGTTTGTGGGCAGATGGCAAAACTTGTTTCATTTTCCAGGGTGGGAATAATTCCAGGGAAGAGAGTAAAAAACCCTGCAGTCATCTCAGCTCCTCCCTGGCACTGCCACCCCCTCACCCCAGCCTGGCTTTTATGGCACCAAGCAAAGCAGAGGGCCTGGCTGGGAGTCCTGTGCTGGCACAGACATCTTTTATGAAAATCCTTTCCTTGGGATTTTTCCTCCTGAGAAGCTGAGAGGCCTCAGGAACAAAATGCAAACATTGATTATCTGCTGCTGTGGAATGCAACAGGTGCATCTGGGATTGGTCTCATGTGGTTGTTGCTAATTAATGGCCAATCACAGTCAGCTGGCTTGGACAGAGAGCTGAGACACAAACCTTTGTTATCATTCTTTGCTATTCTATTCTTAGCCAGCTTTCTAATGAAATCCTTTCTTCTATTCTTTTAGTATGATTTTAATATAATATATATCATAAAATAATGAATCAGCCTTCTGAACCATGGAGTCAGATCCTCATCTCCTCCCTCATCCTCAGACCCCTGTGAGCACAGTCACACTGTGCAGAGTGTGACAGTGACAATAATCCTGTGTGACCCCAGACAGGGAGAGGAGCCCCATTGCCCATCCCAGGGAGCTCTTAGCCTGGAAAAAGGAGGAATAAACCCTCCAGGAATGGCAGAGACAATGAGGTTTCCCAGCACAGAGAAGGAAATCCCTTGCAGTGTTTATTTTGCACAATTCCCAGAGCTGCTCCATCCTTTTTGGCTCCCTGCCACAGCTGGGGATGCAGCTCTGCAGCCTGGGGAATGAATGTTCAGTGAATGCAGGAGCTGCTCATGGGGAGGCTCTGGGGCTGGATATTCCATGGGGTCCCTTCCCAAAACCAGCCAGGGCTGGCCAGGGGGGTGCCCATGGCAGCTCCTCCTCCCCAGCACCCTCTGAGGCTCCTGAGAGGGATTTTGGGGTGTTTGGAGTGGGGTGAATGGAAATGTCCACCTGGCAATGCTGCAGGAGCTGGGGATGGAGGGGGTGATCACCTCCTGTGTCAGCTTTGTTAGCAGAAACCCCAAACACCTCAGAACCCCCAAACACCTCAGAACCCCCAAAAAACTCAAAATCCCCAAAAAACCCTCAAAATCCCAAAACAAACTCAAAATCCCCAAACAACTAGAAATCCCCAAACACTTCAGAACCCCCATACACCTCAAAATCCCCAAACACCTCAAAATCCCAAAACAAACTCAAAATCCCCAAACACCACAGAACCCCCAAACACCTCAAAATCCCCAAAAAACCTCAAAATCCCCAAACAACTCGAAACCCCCAAACTCACAATCCCCAAACAACTGGAAATCCCCAAACACCTCAAAAATCCCCAAACACCTCAAAACCCCCAAAAAACTCACAATCCCCAAACAAACTCAAACTCCCCAAACACCTTAAAATCCCCAAACAATCTCAAAACCACAAAGCAAACTCAAAAACACCCAGAGCAAACCCAGCTGCAGAGAATGTTTGAAGAAAACAGAATCCTAAAGCACGTGTGTGTGTGTGCTTCAGGGCAGGACTGGGTTCCACAGGTACCATAAATGATTGATTTTATTGGATTCACACAAATCCTGCAGGAAAACCAAACCCTGTGTGTTCCCAAGGGAGGATTCCTGCAGTTCTTTGCTGTGATCCTGGTTTACCCTCAGAAATGAGCTCTGGAGCTGCAGATTCCTGCAGGATTTTCCCTTCTCCCACCCCACATTTCAGTGCTGCTTTCCCACCACCTTCTTTTCCCTTCCCTCTTTTTTTCTAGCAGCTTCATCTTGGCACTGCTGTGTTCCCAACAGGGAGAAGCTCTGTGGATGGGGAATTCTGCTCTCTCCCGACAGGAATTCAGGAATTTTCCCCTGGGAATGCTGGGTCTCCATCCCACAGGAATTCAGGAATTCTGGGAATGCTGGGTTTCCACCCCACAGGAATTCTCCCCTGGGAATGCTGGGTCTCCTCCCCACAGGAATTCAGGAATTCTGCCCTGGGAATTCAGGAATTCTCCCCTGGGAATGCTGGAACTCCATCCCACAGGAATTCAGGAATACTTCATTGAGAATGCTGGGTTTCCACCCCACAGGAATTCAGGAATTTTCCCCTGGGAATGCTGGGTTTCCATCTCACAGGAATTCAGGAATACTTTACTGAGAATTCTGGATCTCCATCCCACAGGAATTCAGAAATTCTGCCCTGGGAATGCTGGGTCTCCATCCCACAGAAATTCAGGAATTCTGCAATGGGAATTCAGGAATTCTCCCTTGGAAATGCTGGATCTTTTCTCCACAGGAATTCAGGAATTTACCCCTGGGGATGCTGGGTCTCCATCCCATAGGAATTCAGGAATTCTCCCCTGGGAACGCTGGGTCTCCATCCCATAGGAATTCAGGAATTCTCCCCTGGGAATGCTGGGTTTCCACCCCACAGGAATTCAGGAATTCTTTACTGAGAATGCTGGGTCTCCATCCCACAGGAATTCAGGAATTCTCCCTTGGGAATTCAGGAATTCTCCCTTGGGAATGCTGGATCTTTTCCCCACAGGAATTCAGGAATTCTTTACTGAGAATTCTGGATCTCCATCCCATAGGAATTCAGGAATTCTGCCCTGGGAATGCTGGGTCTCCATCCCACAGGAATTCAGGAATTCTCCTCTGGCCCCTCTCTGGTGATAATTCCTCAAGCCCCACAATTTACTTTGTTCTGCTTTCCTGGGCAATTAAATTCCCAGCCAATGCCATTTTTCCTGCTGACCCCTCCCTGGACTGCTGGAAGAAGCATTGCTACAAATAAAGCTCCACTGAGCAGATAATGAAGCTGCTCTAAAATGCATTTAAAATTCAGATGATGAAAGATCATCTATTAAGCACTAATCCTTTTCATTTTTGCATGCTCAATGAAAAAAATGAATATTTCTGCTGTGAAATTCATGCCCAGCCAGACCTGGAGAGGGGCTGGATGGGGTTGGGAGCACCTGGGACAGTGGGAGGTGTCCCTGCCATGGCAGGGGTGGCACTGGGTGGGATTCAAGGTCCTTTCCAACCCAAACCACTCTGGGATTCTCTGAAATCTGAGTGTTTAATTTTAGTTTTTTTTAATTTTCAGTGTTTTTCCAGAGCAGCTGGATGTGTTCACACCTGAAGGATCAGCTAAAGAAACCAGGATGTGGAAATAATTCAGGTTTTTAACAGCTTGGAGCAATCTGAGGCAGTGGAAGGTGTTGCTGCCCATGGAAGGGCTGGAATGGGATGGGCTTTTCTCTGAGGTGATGTTTGAGGGTTACACCCCTCCATTTAGGTGAATCCAGTTATTTTCTGCAGTAATCTACACAGAACTCTTCACTCCTGCTGCTCTTTCCTCCTCCCCCTGCAGGACCCAGCAGGAGGCTCCTCATGGAAGTGGCTCCTCATGGTGGCATTGCCAGCCCAGGGATTCTCACCTCCTTTCCCTCCTTTCCAAGGACCAGACCTGTGGGCAGCTCTGGGACAGTTTCCACATCTGGAATTCTCTCTGTGGAGATGAGACCTTTCCTTTGGGTCTGGGTGTGGATTTATCACAGAATTCCATGCCAGGGAGCTGCTCAGGGGGATTTGGGCACATCCCCCCAATCCCAGCCCTTATCCCAAAACTCAGCTCCTTGTTCTGGCTGCTCTTGCTGGAAGTTCCCCACAGCCACAGACCCTGCAGGTGAGGTGTCCTTCCTGATGGATTTTAGGGAATTTTCCTCCAGGGGCTGGCCAGGTGTGGAGTCCTTATCCCATGTGGCACTTGGGGACACGGGGCAGGGCTGGGGTGGTGCTCCCAGAGGGATTTCCTTGATTCCACAATTCCCAGGTTGATTCCTGCTGAGGAGCTGTCCCTGCCCCACCTCCTGCAGCTCCCTCCAGATGTGCCCACATCTGGCAGTGTCCCCTCCAAGACAGAGGGACACCACACCAGCACACCCAGCCAGAGCCTGGACAACGTTCCCAAGTGGAAAAATCCCAGATTTTCACCTTCCCAGAGGCAGAACATCGTGGTTCCTGCAGGAACTCGGGAATGGGCTCAGGGAGCTTTGGGAGAGCCCTGCAGGGACATCCCAGCTCCTGGGTCTGGCCTTGGAGTCAGGCAGGGAAATGGCAAATCCTGATCTGAACCTGGGAAATGGTAAATCCTGATCAGAACCTGGGAAATGGTAAATCCTGATCTGAACCTGGGAAATGGTAAATCCTGATCTGAACCTGGGAAATGGCAAATCCTGATCTGAACCTGGGAAATGGCAAATCCTGATCTGAACCTGGGTCTGGGTTTGGATTCAGGCAGGGAAATGGCAAATCCCTGATCTGAACCTGGGAAATGGCAAATCCTGATCTGAACCTGGGTCTGGTCCTGGATCCAGGCAGGAAAATGGGAAATCCTGATCTGAACCTGGGAAATCAGTAAATCCCTGATCTGAACCTAGGTCTGGCCTTGGATTCAGGTAAGGAAATGATAAATCCTTGGTCTCAGCCTGGGTTTGGCCTTGGATTCAGGCAGGTAAATGCCAAATCCCTGCTCTGAACCTGGGAAAATGGTAAATCCTGCTCTGAACCTGGGTTTGCCCTTGGATTCAGGTAAGGAAATGGCAAATCCCTGCTCTGAACCTGGGTTTTGGGGATTCAGGAGCTTTGTTTGCTCCCACCAGCCCCAGAGCTGAAATAAACCCCAATTTCCTGAGAGCTTTGTGCCACGTTTCACCTGGAGTTGGATATTGGATAAACTGGGATTTTTTTCTCTTGGGAGTGGGTCCCAAGCTGCTCCTAAGCCTTTCCCACAGCTTTTCCTTCACTGAACACCCAATTCCAGGTGGTTCCTGGGGGATGAGGAACCCCAGGCATTCCAAAGGTGCTGTTGGGAGAGCCAGGCCCACCCTCCTCAGGGCTCAGCACAATTCTGCTTTTACCCTCAACACAATTCTGCTTTTACCCTCAGCACAATTCTGCTTTTACCCTCAGCACAATTCTGATTTTACCCTCAACATATTTCTGCTTTTACCCTCAACACAATTCTGGTTTTACCCTCAATACAATTCTGCTTTTACCCTCAACATATTTCTGATTTTACCCTCAACACAATTCTGATTTTACCCTCAGCACAATTCTGATTTTACCCTCAACACAATTCTGATTTTACCCTCAGCACAATTCTGGTTTTACCCTCAGCACAATTCTGATTTTACCCTCAACACAATTCTGCTTTTACCCTCAGCACAATTTTGGTTTTACCCTTAACACAATTCTGCTTTTACCCTCAGCACAATTCTGATTTTACCCTCCTGTCCAGCCCAGAGGGGCCAAACCCCTCCAGAGCTTTATCAACATTACTCTGACATGCAGGGGCTGACAGAATTCTTGTTTTAAATTTAAACCCAAAGTTAATCCATCTCCCCTGATGCTCCAAATCAGTAACCTGCAGTAATTGCTTCTCATAATGGTTTTCTGGACTGGTGCTGATATTTCAAAGGGTGGCTCTTCTCCTGCTCAATAAAATAATGCAAATATTATCACAAAACAATTACAGCAGGGCAGGAGCTTCCACATCTCTTCAAGGCAGAAAAGGACGAATTGGGGCTTTATGCTCTGGTTCAGATGATACAAATTCTTTGCATAACCCTGGAAGTTTCATTTTCCTCTTTTGCTCAAATTTAACTCTTCAGTGAAGCTGCACAGCGATGTTTGCCTTGCCCATGAGCTGAAACATTTGCTTAATGGTTACAAATTGCTTTGAAAATTCAGCATTAAAAGCTTTGATCAGGCAACTTCCTAATTGCTGCTTGCTTTTAAAATGTGTAGCAGGGAGTTCTGGTAGCCCTGAGTCTCCAGGAGTGGCTTTCTCCTTGATTGCTCAGCCATGAGTGAGTTTAAAACCCTTATTATTTATCTATTATAGATGCATAAAGTTAAGTCACAGGCTATTTATATGTGGTTTTAAGAGTGGCTTTATAGGGGCTGTTTTTATATTCTCAGCACACCTTTGGTTCTCAGGGCTCTTTGTTTTATTTGTTTGCATTTTTAGTGTTTGAATGAACTGTTTGTGTCGGGTGCCACGTGGGGATTTTCAGGGTAGGAAAGGAATCCTCACATTTGGGTGTCAAAATCCTTCATTTCCAAGGGACATCAACAAGGCCACGTCCAGATTCTGACCCTGCTGCTTAAGGCAAGTTTGGGAAATATTTGGTTTGCTCTGGGGCAGCTTTTGTCCACCCTGGGATTTATGTGTTTGTCAAGTTCATGAAGTCACACAGGATATGGAAATAATTCAGGTTTTAACATTTTGGAGCACCCTGGGGTAGTGGAAGGTGGTGCTGTCCATGGGATGGGGTGGGCTTTGCAGTCCCTCTCAACCATTCTGGGATAAAGAAATGCAGATGTAAGAGAATATAAAAGAATAGTTTTATTGAAAATATTTCTATATAATAATATATATTTATATATTATAAACCTTATTATAATATATAATAAGAATTATAATATATAAATAAAATGTATATATATATAAATTTTATATATATTAAAATATATATTATTTTATATATATAAATTTTATATTTATTAAAATATATATAAAATTTACTTATATACTAATACAAATGTTATATAAATTTTATACAATATCATACAAATTCATTTATATAATAATATAAATGTTATTATGATATATAAATATTTTATAAATATTTTATATAAAATATTTTCTATAATATAATATTATATTATAATTTATATTTTAGATAAAATATCATAATATAAAATATCATAACGTGAAATATTTTATATTATTATATTTTATATAAAAAATTTGTGCCTGTTTTTTCAGCACCTAGCCCTTACTGCTGTTGCTGGGTGACCCTGGCAGGAGATCTGCCTCAGATGAGGCCAAGGAACAAAGATCAAAGAGTTCCAAGCAAAAAGCCCTTTCTGGCTTTTCATTTCCCTCAGAGATGGAGCAGCTGATTTGTGCCAGGCAGGCAGTGCAGGGCTGGAATTAAAATCAGCTTGCATGGCTGGGAGCAGCCTGGCACAGGGCAGGGGGCCCTGCCATGGTGACACTGCCTGGCACCCAGGTGTGCCTGCCATGGGGGCACTGCCTGGCACCCCAGGTGAGCCTGCCATCCATGGCCCTGCCTGGCACCCAGGTGTGCTTCCATGGCCCTGCCTGGCACACAGGTGTGCCTGCCACCCATGGCCCTGCCTGGCACCCAGGTGTGCCTGCCATGGTGGCACTGCCTGGCACCCAGGTGTGCTTCCATGGCACTGCCTGGCACCCCACGTGCCTCCCCAGCCACCCCCTGCCCTGGCTGTGGGGTGTCTGCACTGTTATCTGTGTCTGTGGGGTGTCTCTGGGGTGTCTGTTGGGGTGTCAGCCCTGTTATCTTGGGGTGTCTCTGGGGTGTCTGTGGGGTGTCTGCACTGTTATCTCTGTCTCTGGGTGTCTCTGGGGTGTCTGCACTGTTATCTGTGTTTGTGGGGTGTCTGTGGGGTGTGTGCAATGTTATCTCTGTCTCTGGGGTGTCTGTGGGGTGTCTGTGGGGTGTCAGCCCTGCTGTCTCTGTGAACTCAGGGTGACCATTTCTCACCTCAGAGCTGAGTGAACGCTCCTCACCCCTGTGTCCCACTGCTGGGCAATCCCTTCCACCCTCGCTGACATCTGGGAGAGCATCCCCAGGTGCTGCCCCTGCCCCTCTGACCCTGCAGGATCGTTTTCCTCTCCTGGATTTGGGCTGCAGTTGTGCTGCAGTGCAGCAGACAGGGCTCAGTTTCTTCAGGCAGGAAAAGCAATGTTTTATTCTCAGAACTCACTTTTACACAGCTTCCACAGACTTTGTGCTTCACTCCAGCTGGCCAGCAGATTTCTTACCACTCAGATCATTGGTCAGAAGGTATTTTTGTGTACATGTTAACATTTTTTCTATTCACAGGTGTTTGCATTTTTTCTTTGTGGATTCTCATGGGCCAGATCTGTTATTACAGGTGCAACTTATTTTTCTTTACAGAAATAGGTTGTGTTAATTGACTTTTTTCTGATTTTTTTAAATGGGAACTTGTAGGCTTAGCAAGTAATTCAGTAGAGCAAGACCTGAATTTATAAGGCTTTTTAAAAATAATATCTTTACTTGTATTCAACAGAATTGCTCTGAGGTGCATTCCCCACCCAGGCTGCTCCAGCCCTGTGTCCCTCCTGCTCTTGCAGCCTGTCCTGCTCTGTTCCAGGCTCTTTTTCCAGAGCAACCCCACTGAATCAGGGCAGTTCAGGGTGCTCCCTGTGGGAAGCAGCAGCCTGGCCCTGCAGGAACTCCCCTGCATGGAAGCCTTGCCTGAATCTGAATTTAATGCAGGAATTCCTCAGCTCATTAATAAACCTTCATAAGGATTCGATTCAGCATTAAAGCCACTTAAATGGCTTTTTATTTCCCATTTATTACTCAGAGCTTCCTCTTATAACTCTGGCATTTTGTGGGTTTTTTCTTCACCCACTTCATGCAATTTTAATATTCAGATTCTCTCAGGTCAGGTGTGAATGATTTCCAAAGGAGCTGAAAACCAACACAAATTCTCTCTTTGCCCTCCTTTTCTTCCTCCTCTTCCTCAGCTGTGCAATCTCCAGTTTATTTGGGAGATTTCTCTCCCCTGACAGGAAGGGATTTCATTGATCCCAGGGTGAGAGGGCACATCCTGTGTTAGTTTAACAGAGGGGGAAACTCTTCATTATTCTGATAGTGGAGCCCTGAAAATGTTAAAGACAGAACTCTAAAATGTTGGGCTTTGTGTTTTGTCAGATCACTGCACCTGTGTAAGCAGTATGATAAATGATATAAGTGTTAGATGTGATGATTGTTTAGTAATTAAATATAATTATTCTATAACCATAAGAAGAACCATGAGAAACTATGTTGGAAATTTAACAGGGGCTATGTTTAGCTGAAATCTCTGTATACAATAGAACAATGTAAGCTCAATAATTAACATGAAAGTGATGTAAGGATAGAGTATAAAACACCTTCACCTCGAATGTATGGTTGGAATCAGATTTGGGTTGTGATACCCCAATTCCCAGAGCTCTTCATAAAAAGCACCACATAGAATCACTGTGTGATTATGTGTTTTTGAATGCTAACAATTCCACTGGTGGAAAATGAAAATACCTGACATGACAGGACTGCATTTTGAACAACCCAATTTTTACCCTCACTTTTAAAACATTTATTCCGTCAGAGAGCTCTGAATTAAGTCATTGCACAGTGAAAATGAAGATGGGGTTTGTTTTTTTGATGTTCATTTTGGTATTTAATTTCGATATTTAATTTCTCCATTTTTTTTTAATTAAAAGAAGTATCATCAGTCTCAACAAATCCAATTGTTGTGTAAAGCTAACACTGCACTTGGCATTTAGGAACTCCTTTAGAAACCTCGTGTTAGAACACGGGGATCAAACAGACTTTTATCCTTTATTCCATTATATAACTGGAATAACATGGTTCCATAAATTCAACAGAGCCCTGTTTGCCTCCCAAAGCTTGCAGGGAAATTTATGGGGCAATGAAAATGTGTTGAGAAAGATAAATTTCTGTTTCATTCTCTGGATTTTTGTCACAGTTTCCAATTCCTGTATTAAATAATCTGTTTCTTTTAAAGAGGGTTATATAACGTCAGGGCTGCCAGCTGAGCTTGCAGGACGCTGTAATTAAGCTGAATGGTAAATAACTGCACAAAAGGGCTGCTGGAAACACCAATCTCAG
The DNA here is from genome assembly GCA_009764595.1 of Geothlypis trichas. NCBI lineage: Eukaryota > Metazoa > Chordata > Aves > Passeriformes > Parulidae > Geothlypis > Geothlypis trichas. The sequence goes on from CM019908.1 coordinate 35,956,053, forward strand.
ACCTGAAAAAGCCCCTAATTCATCAAAAATACAAAAGATATTCCACAGGTGGCATCCATTTCATGTTCTTGAAATAACTTCATTAAAATGATACCAAATAATTGAATCATTGAATTTTTAGTCACGGCCCTGAGAGTCCCTTTCAGCAGAGAGATTCTTGCATGAGAGATTAGTGGTTGAGATTGTTTAGAGGCAGCACATGGCAGTTTAAGAGGCTGTGTTAGTTAGAAAAGCTTTTAGGGTGTGGGGAAATGGTGGGGTTTGGATCATGTGTGTCAGGACCAGCACATCCCTCTGGCTGTCCTGAGCAGCCCAGACCCTGCCAGGGGGCTCAGAGACCCTGGCACACAGCCCAAAATGCCCCTGTGGGTTTGATTGTGACCCATGGAGCAAATTACCAACCTTGTATGAAGATCAGTGAGCCACAACAGTTTAAGTAGAATATTAGTGAAGTTATCACAGGGTGGAAAAGTAAATTTTAGGGGTTTTGGTATGGGGGTTCAGGAGGCAAGATGGAGGGAACTGGGTGTGTCCAGCTTTTCTCCTTCTTCTTCTTGGCCTCCATCTTCTGTGGTGATGTTGGCACCTGGGGATTGGTTTGTGGTGAAGGTGCACTTGTTAACAAGGGTGAAAGGCATTGGGGATAAAAAGTCAATCTGATGTTTGGAGTTTTTATTATAAAAAGACACGAGCGCCCCGTGGGTGGGCAGAGTGCCCTTGGCTGCCTTGCTGGGCAGATCCCGGCTGGCAGAGAGGAAAACTTTGTAAGATAAGAAATAATAAACAATCTGAAGAAATAATAAACAATCTGCAGAAATAATAAACAATCTGAAGAAATAATAAACAATCTGCAGAAATAATAAACAACCTGCAGACCGGAATGTCGAGGATCCAGACTCGTCCTTTGAGCCGCGGCTGCCCCGACCCATCCTGAGTGTCCGAGCAGAGACAGCAGCTGGATTGGACACTGTGGAGCCAAATTTCCCTCCCTCCAAATGAACATTTATGTTGCTTTGATTAATCCCACAGAGATTTGCCAGGGAAGGTTTCTTTTGGCTGGTTCTGCAGGTCAGCTTTTGACGAGGTAGACAGGAGACATTGCTCATCCAATGATGACCAACAAGTCTCGGATTTATTGATTAACAGGCACACTTTTATAATCACAGTAATAAGGCTCATACATATTGCAAAAATAGAGCTCACCATTGGTCAGCTATAAAAAGTCAATCCCACCTTTCTCAGGATGTGTGTGGCTTCTTTTTAGAAGCCTCCTGTTATCACAGATTTTCTTGAACAGCTTCTTGCTCAAAGAAACCATGTCCTTGAATTAGGCAGCTGTTGCTTTCTCAGATGCATTTTCTCACGTCTCTTTTCCCATTGACTAAGTCTCAATAAAAAACTGTCCACAAGCTTTTGCTCCTTCCCTGCCTGCAGCCCCTGGCAGAGTGGCTGGAGAGGTCCTGGAAGGGCCACTTTAGGCAGGGCTCAATTAAAGCTGGGCTTTGTTGGTCCAGGCTGGGTCATCCCGGTGATTACAGCCTGGCTGTGCTTTAGGAGCTGTTATGGGATCAGAGATGAGCTGAGCTCCTTCCTCCAGGCTCCCCTAATGATTCCCATTTCCAGGGGAAGGTAAAGGGCTCTGATCACCATCCTGAGCTTGGCACAGGGCACAGGGAGAGGAACCAGCACCAGGCAGAATGCCAGCCTGCTCTCCCATCCCCTTTCATGCTCCAAGCCTTTCAGGAGCCTTTAGACACATCTGAGGACAGCCATTCCTGCATTAAATACTCTGTTTGTTAATAGAGGAATGGGTGTGCTCAGATGTGTCTAAAGGCTCCTAATGCCATCATTAAATGTCTGCTGTGGTACAAAGGAGGAGCTGTGCCCCCCCCCCCCCCGAGGTAAATGGAACATTTAGGGAGCTCTGGGAGCTGCAGCTCCTGCTCCCCCAGGGATGAGTGGGGGTCTCACAGCTCCTGTCCCTGGCTGGGACACAGGGAATCACCCAGGCAGTGCAATGACCCACAGCAGTGGCTCTGGGGGTTTTCCTGGCCTGAGGGATTTGGGGAGCTCTGGTTCTGTTTTCCAGCATCTGCCAAATAACTTCCACAGGTTTTGCTCCTGAAGTGCTCCTTCCTCCACGCTTTTCAAAGGGAATGGATGGAAATATTCCTTGGGAGCCAGAGGCAGGGCTGGGTGGGAGATTGGGAATTGGGAATTGTTCCCTGGGAGGATGAGGAAGGGCTGGGATGGAATTCCCAGAGCAGCTGTGGCTGCCCCTGGATCCCTGGCAGTGCCCAAGGCCAGGCTGGGCATTGGGACACCCTGGGACAGTGGGAGGTGTCCCTGCCATGGCAGGGGTGGCACTGGGTGGGTTTGGGGTCCCTCCAGCCCATCCCAGGCTGTGCATCACTGAGTGAGCCCAGGCACTCCTGAGAGGGTGCCAGGGAAAGCTTTTCAGTCCTGGGACAGAGTTTGCAGGCAGAATTCCCAAGCTGTGGCCCAGAACATCCCTCAGAACCAGCCCTGGGCTGCTGGGGCCCATCTCCTGTTGGACTGGGCAGAGTGGGGGCAAAACCAGGAGAATCAGAGCAGGAAGGGGCTGTGAGGGTGGAGCTGGGGGTCAGGCTCTGCTCCCAGGGAACAGGGACAGCCTCAAGGGAAATACAGGCTGGATATCAGGGAAAAGTGTTTTACTGAAAGGGCAACAAAGTTCTGGAATGTTCTGCCCAGGGAGGAGGTGGAGTCCCCATCCCTGGGTGTGTTTAACCAAGCCTGGATGTGGCACTGGGTGCCAGGGTTCAGTTGAGGGGTTGGGGCTGGGTTGCACTCCACGATCCTGGAGGTCTTTCCCATCCCAGTGATTCTGTGAATTCTGTGAATTCCAGCCCATTTCCTTCCAATAGAATCAAAACATGGAATAACTGCAGCCCTGAGAGGTGCCAGGCTCCCTGACCCTCATCCCAGCTTCCAGGGGCAGCATTCCCTCCATCCTGTGCATTTTTCACCCGGGTGCAAACCAGATTATTCCTGACATTTCCCAGTGCCAGGACAGGGCAGAATCCTGGCTCCCTGAACCCCAGGGCTGGTTGCATTTCCTGGCAAGGCAGAGGAGCTGCTTTTCCTGGGGGCACAGGGAGCAGATGGCTTTTCCTGGAGAGCTCCTGTTCTGGGAGCTTTTATTTATTCCTCTTTTTCCTGCCTGCACTTCAGATCTCTGAATGGGCACGAGGCAAATGCTTTTTATTATTGTGCAGTTCCAAGGAGTGATCCTGCAGTCCTGCAGCTTTTCTGAGCAGAGAGGGCTTTAATTAACCTCTTCAGGGGGAATTTGCTTGATTGTATCACAATGGCAGAAGTGAAGAGGAAGATGTGCTGAGGATAATGAGTGCTGAGAAATATGGAAATATGAGGTTTTGTGAATGATTTTCTAGTAGCTATTTGATAAAAGGGGCTCTGGGATGTGTTCAGGCCCCTGGTCAAGGCTGGATAAAATGCTGGTGGTAGGATTTGATGCAAAAATGGATTTTCAAGGCCTCTTGTCTGTTTGAATGGGTAAGAACAGCAAACACTCCAGCTCTGGGCTCCAGCTGCAACTCTAGAGGGAGAGCACATCCCACTCTCTGAGCCAAGAACTCAGCTGACATTTAAAGAGATCGTTCCTCAGGAGCTGGGTTTGCTGTTTGAATGTTTGGAGTTTCCTTGTGCCTTAGGACTTGAGTTCAGAAATGTTTAGAATTTAGAAAACAATCCTGCTGAGCTCTAAATTCTCTGGCTACACAGCTTCGCCCCTCACGTTAAAATTTCCTCTTTAAACAGGAAGAGTTTGAGCCTCAGGGGGATAAATCAATGAGAAAAATTATCTTGAACAATCCTTTTCCACGGAAAGGAGCTGCAAATCTGGTTTTGTTTGCAGCTTGGGAAGGGTGCAGAGCTGGCTGTTGTATGATTTATTTGGGAAACTGGGAATTACTGTGGATTTTGGCAGGGAAGCTGTGCCAGTTGCACAGATATCTGGGATGCTCTGGCCTCAAGGATGTGTGTCTGTGATGTGGTGCATAAAACAAACCCAACAATGGATTTTATCCTGCATCTGAGATTTGGGCAAGATGCTGTTCATTAAAATGAAATCCGAGGGAAAAAATCCACTTGGACAAGAAACAAATGGAGCACTGATTTCTCACAGGGCACAGCTGGCTCTGCTGCTGGGGATGCTCTGCTGGGCCACCCTGACAGCTCCAGATCCTGTCTGCAGATTTCACCATGCACAGAGTGACTGAGACCCTGTTTGCAGATTTACCCATGCACAGAGTGATTGAGACCTGTTTGCAGGCAGATTTCACCATTTACAGAGTGATTCTGTGATCCTGTTTGCAGGCAGATTTCACTATTCACAGTTATTCTGTGATCCTGTTTGCAGGCAGATTTAAACATTCCCACTGTGATTGAGATCCTGTTTGCAGGTAGATTTAAATATTTACACTGTGATTCTGTGATCCTGTGTCCAGTAAGATTTAAACATTCACAGAGTGATTCTGTGATCCTGTTTACAGTTAGATTTAAACACTCCCACTGTGATTGAGATCCTGTTTACAGGCAGATTTAACCATTTACACTGTGATTCTGTGATCCTGTGTCCAGTAAGATTTAAAACATTTACACAGTGATTCTGAGATCCTGTTTGCTGTTAGATTTAAACATTCCCACTGTGATTCTGAGATCCTATTTACAGTTAGATTTAAACATTTCCACTGTGATTGAGATCCTGTTTTCAGGCAGATTTAAATATTTACAGTGATTCTGTGATTCTGTGTCCAGTAAGATTTAAACATTTACAGTGTGACTTTGTGATCCTGTTTGCAGGTAGATTTAAATATTTAGTGTGATTCTGTAATCCTGTGTCCAGTAAGATTTAAACATTTTTGCAGTGATTCTGTGATGCTGTTTGCAGGTAGATTTAAATATTCAGTGTGATTCTATGATCCTGTTTGCAGGCAGATTTCAACATTTCCACTGTGACTGAGATCCTGTTTGCAGGCAGATTTAAATATTTACACAGCTATTCTGTGATCCTGTTTGCAGTTATATTTAAACATTCACACAGTTATTCTGTGATCCTGTGTCTGGTAAGATTTAAATATTTACAGCATGATTCTGTGATCCTGTGTCCAGTAAGATTTAAACATTTACACAGTGATTCTGTGATCCTGTTTGCAGTAAGATTTAAATATTTAAGTGATTCTGTGATCCTGTTTGCAGGCAGATTTCAGGATTTACAGTGTGATTCTTTGATCCTGTGTCCAATAAAATTTAAATATTTATGCAGTGATTCTATGATCCTGTTTGCAGTCAGATTTAAATATTTACACAGTGGTTCTGTGATCCTGTTTGCAGTAAGATTTGAATATTTAAAGTGATTCTGTGATCCTGTTTGCAGGCACATTTGAATATTTAAAGTGATTCTGTGATCCTGTTTGCAGGCAGATTTAAACATTTAAAGTGATTCTGTGATCCTGTTTGCAGGCACATTTGAATATTTAAAATGATTCTGTGATCCTGTTTGCAGGCACATTTAAACGTTTAAACTGATTCTGTGATCCTGTTTGCAGGCACATTTAGGTATTTAAGTGATTCTGTGATCCTGTTTTCCCCAGAGCAGGGCAGGCTCAGCCTCCAGGGGATGGGGATGGCCCCAGGAGCAGCTGAGGCCACTGAGGGTGTCCAGCCTGGCAGGGGCCACCCCTGGGGCTGCAGCTGTGCCCTGTGAGCAGGGCCAGCACCTGGGGATGGCTGTGCCAGGGCTCCCTGACCCCTGATAGGTATAGGAGCCACGGGGTCACCACCATGAAATTATTGATAATAAAGGATAAAAGGAAATGGCACAGGACTCCCTGCCCCCTGGGATGTACAGGAGCCATGGGGTCACACCACTGAAATCACTGATAACAAAAGATAAGGGAAATATTCTGGCACAGGAATGCCTGACTCCTGGGACGTACAGGAGCCATGGGGTCACTACCCTGAAAATATTGATAACAAAAGATAAAGGAAATATTCTGGCACAGGGCTCCCTGACCCCTGGGATGTACAGGAGCCATGGGGTCACACCACAGAAATCATTGATAACAAAAGATAAAGGAAATATTCTGGCACAAGACTCCCTGACCCCTGGGATGTAAAGGAGCCATGGGGTCACCACCACTGAAATCATTGATAACAAAGGATATATTCTGGCACAGCCCAGTTCCCAGGTGTTTCTGTATCACTGTGCTCCCAAAAAATCCATCTCAGGGCTCCCTCCTGTCACAGACATCTTTTAATGAAAAATCTTTTCTTTAGGATTTTTCCTCCTGAAGTTGAGAGGCCTCAGGAACAAATGCAAACATTGATTATCTGCTGCTGTGGAATGCAACAGGTGCATCTGGGATTGGTCTCATGGGGTTGTTTCTAATTAATGGCCAATCACAGTCAGCTGGCTCGGACAGAGAGCTGAGCCACAAACCTTTGTTATCATTCCTTCCTATTCTATTCTTAGCCAGCCTTCTGATGAAATCCTTTCTTCTATTCTTTTAGTATAGTTTCAATATAATATATATCATAAAATAATCAATCAGCCTTCTGAACCATGGAGTCAGATCCTCATCTCTTCCCTCATCCTCAGACCCCTGTGAGCACCATCACACACTCCTGCCTTGTAATTACAGGTTTGTAGGAAGAGACAACAATTCCCTGCCACAGGAGGTGGAGTTTGGGTGGTGAGAAGGGTTTGAAGTGAAATAAACCGAAAATATGAGCAGGAGAAATGAGAGCCCAGGGGAAAGGAAGGGTGGCTGTCCTGTTTTTAACCCCTGAAGGACTGGGTGCTGGGGGACCAGCAGGGAAGCCAAGAGCTCAGGGTGGGAGTGGAGGTGCTGTCAGGCAGATGTGCTGTGGTGGAGGCTGAACGTCTCCTGTGAGCCTGAAGAAGTCCTTGCACAGCTTTTCTAGGAGAGCATCTTGGTGCGTGTGCTGCCCATCTATAACAGCAAAGTGTCGTTCAGCTGATGGTTTTTAAATTAATTATAGATTTTATAGTTATGAGCAGCTCTCCAGCCCCGCGGTCTCCCAGACATTAACAGTTCATCTGCACTCAGAACACTTGGAAAGAGTTTCCTCCACACCTTCTCCAAAGACTCGGATGAGACTCGGGGCTGAAATAAATGTGCACGAGCAGCGTGGGCCCTGTGCAGCCCCAGCTCATTTGGAGCATATTTCAGCATTGAATTACACCCGAATATCTCATCATTTCCCTCACTTGTCACTAAAGGTCATGCAGAGCTGTAAACAATCAATGGTTCTCATGTCTGAGAGGGGAAGCTGCAGCAGTTTTTCACGAGCTGTGAAGGTTAAACGAGGCACTTGCCAAGATCTATTGAGCACCATCCAGGCTTTACATATTTTATGGAATGTTTAGTGCACGCTCATTACCCCTGCTGTTAATGGCTTATGAGGAATCAGAAGGGTTTGGGGCTGGAAATCATGCCATGCACCTCTTCTGCTGGGGATCATCCCAAATAATCCCAAATGGGGGTCTCTGTGTGAGGGGCTGTGCCAAACAGCCTGAGCAGGAAAAAGATGCTTTTGGTGTAGAATATGCCAACCCTTGGAATCCTGGGCCCTTGTTATCAAAAATTATTGTTATCAAAAATATTATAAATAATAATAATAAAATTATTATTATTTCTGGTCCTTGTTACAGGCCTGCACTGGCTTCTCCCAGGGACAGGACAACAGGGAATGGCCTCAGGGAATGCCACCATGGGAGGTTTAGATGGGACATGAAGGAGAATTTCTCCCCAGAAAAGGTTGGCAAGCATTGGAACAGTGCTGGAGTCACCTGGCAGGGGTCAGAACCTGCACATGTGGCACTTGAGGACAGGGACAGCCGTGACCATGGAGCTGCTGAATGGTGGCTGATGAGTCTAAAGGTTTGTTCCAACTTTATTAATTTGCAATCTTATTAACCAAGAGTCTTTGTGGTTTGTTTTGGTCACTTCCATGCTGCTGGAAACACTTTGGGAATTGGGAATTGGGAAAATTCTGATGTTTCCCTGTGAGCAGACACTGAACATCCCAGAATGGTCCCGAGAGTCACCTGAGGGGCTGGATGGGGGCAAGGAAAGGCGAATTTAGAACCCCAGAATATCCTGGGCTGAAGGGACCCACAGGGATCATCAGTCCAGCCCCTGTCCCTGCACAGACACCCCAAATCCCACCTGGGCATCCCTGCAGGGCTGTCCAAGCTCTCCTGGAGCTCTGGCAGCCTCGGGGCTGTGCCCATCCCCTGGGCAGTGCCAGCACCTCTGGGGTGACCCTGTCCCTCAGCACTGGATCATTCCCACTCTTGCTGTCAGGATGAGAAGTCCCTGCCTGCCCTGTGACAGTGGCAGCTCCCACAGCTCGTGCCTGCCTCTCAAAGTAAGGCTTAGCTGTTGTCAGGAGTTAATCTGGAGCAGAGATAAGCAGGGATTAGCAGCTAAAGCCAGCCCCAGGGCAGCCCAGGGCCTAATGCTGCCTGTCTCACTTTCACTCTGCAGAGATAAGGAACCAGATCTGGGAACAGATCTGCTGGGGATCAGGCACTGAGTGTCCCCAGGGGCTGTGTGAGAGCTGCTGAGCACTGGAGAGGGGCTGGAGGGAGGGATGGAGGGAGGGATGGATGGATGGATGGATGGATGGATGATGGATGGATGGATGATGGATGGATGATGGATGATGGATGGATGGATGGATGGATGGATGATGGATGATGGATGGATGGATGGATGGATGGATGGATGGATGGATGGATGGATGGATGATGGATGATGGATGGATGGATGGATGGATGGATGGATGGATGGATGGATGATGGATGGATGGATGATGGATGGATGGATGATGGATGGATGGATGGATGGATGGATGGATGGATGGATGGATGGATGGATGCATGATGGATGGATGATGGATGGATGGATGGATGGATGATGGATGGATGGATGGATGGATGGATGGATGGACGGATGGATGATGGATGATGGATGGATGGATGGATGGATGATGGATGGATGGATGGATGATGGATGATGGATGGATGGATGGATGGATGGATGCATGATGGATGGATGGATGGATGGATGGATGGATGGATGGATGGATGGATGGATGATGGAGGGATGGATGATGGATGGATGGATGATGGATGGATGGATGGATGGATGGATGGATGGATGGATGGATGATGGATGGATGGATGATGGATGGATGGATGGATGGATGGATGGATGATGGATGGATGGATGGATGGATGGATGGATGGATGGATGGATGGATGATGGAGGGATGGAAGAAGGAAGGGATGGTTCTTGAGCAGGGGATTGGACCCATCTCAGCCCCTGCTCCTCGTGTCCCTTCCTCCCTTGTGTGGAGCAATCCTGGCTCTGGTCCCTTCCCAGGGTGACAAAGATTGTCTGCAGTGCTCAGTGATGCCTCAGAGCCAAGGACTGAGCAGGGTTTAGGTGGCCTTTAACACCCCAAAATCCCCTGTGAGCTGTGCTCAGGGCCATGGATTGAGCAGGGTTTAAGTGACAATGAGCACCCCAAAATCCAATTCCAAATCCCAGCTGGGCAATGACAGGGGTGGGTGCCAGGGACCTGCTGCCAGGGTCTGTCACCACCCATGTCCCCAGGGGATGGACAGGGGGGTCACAGAATCATTTTTTTTGGAAAATCCCTCTGGGCACACCATGTCCAGCCACTCCCAGCACTGCCAAGGCCACCATGTCCCCAGGTGCCACATGCACACAGCTTGAAACCCCTGCAGGGCTGGGGACACCTGGGTGTCACCCAACTCCCTGGAATGGCAGTGGCTCAGGTTTGTCTCCCTGCATTATTCCCTCCCTGGAGGTGGTGGAGCCCCAGTCTGCTCCCCTGGTGATGATTTCAGGAATTATTCATGCTGTGTGCTTGGAAGGATTCCCTGAGGCTTCCTTGGGAGGCTGCTGCTGCTCAGGGACTCGGCTGCTTGATATTCACAGGGTTTGTTTTTCAGAAATATCCAATTTTCCAGCTATTCTTTAAAGAAAATGAAGATTTCTTCCCTCTCCCGAGCTGGGAACAGGTTTCTCATGCAGCAAACATTCTTTTGTCTGTTGGCAATTGCACCGTGGAGCAGAGCAGCAAGGCTCCAGGGCTGGGTCCTTGCTCCCTGGAGGCACAGAGAGGTTCCAGGGGAGCTGTGGGGGTTTGCACAGGCTCAAAGCCCATCCCAAAACCTGTCCAGACTCCAGGGACTCCCTGGCGTGTGGGGATGTTCCTCGTGAGGGTTTGTGTGGAGTCTCCACGATGGGAAGGGTTAAAATCTGGAGTTTTGGGGTGCTGTGCAGTGAAGTTCGGTGGGGATGGTGGTGCTCACTCAGAGCCTGGATTGATGATCTTGGAAACCTTTTTCCCTGCAAATCCTTCAGGGTAGGGGAGGGGACACCATCAGCTGCTCTTGGGTTTTATTATTTGGAGCTGCACCAAGAAAATGGAGAGAAATCCTCACCAAGAGCCTTTGCTTTTTGTTTCAGTCACTGCCATGCTGCTGGAGACAGTTTGGGAATTGGGAATTGGGAAAATTCTGGTGTTTCCTTGTGAGCAGTCAATGGTGCAGGCACTGAACAGCCCCAGAATGGTCCCCAGAGTCACCCGAGGGGCTGGATGGGGGCAAGGAAAGGGGAATTTAGAACCCCAGAATATCCTGGGCTGGAAGGGACCCACAGGGATCATCAGTCCAGCCCCTGTCCCTGCACAGACACCCCAAATCCCACCTGGGCATCCCTGCAGTGCTGTCCAAGCTCTCCTGGATCTCTGGCAGCCTCGGGGCTGTGCCCATTCCCTGGGCAGTGCCAGCACCCTCTGGGGTGACCCTGTCCCAAAATCCATCCCAAATCCCCTGGCCCAGCTCCAGCCATTCCCTGCATTTTGTGGCATTCCCTGCGTTTTGGGGGATTCCCTGTGCTCTGGGGCACTCCCTGCATTTTGGGGCATTCCCTGTGTTTTTGGGTACTCCCTGTGCTCTGGAGGATTCCTGTCCTTTGGGGCATTCCCTACATTTTGGGGCATTCCCTGTGCTCTGGGGCATTCCCTGCATTTTGGGGCATTCCCTGTGTTTTTGAGCACTCCCTGTGTTCTGGAGCATTCCCTGCATTTTGTGGCATTCCCTGCGTTTTGGGATTTTCCAGGCAGGGCTCTCTGTGGCAGCAGAGCTGCAGCCCCAGGCTCTCCCGGCTGTTTGTGCCCTCTCCCTGCAGAGAGCAGGCTGCTCTCCCAGCCCCAGCCTGCACCCCCGGTGACACAAACCCGGCGTGTGACACTGCCTGGAGGGGGAGGGCAGAGCTGGCACCCCGGGCCCTGCCGTGTGCCACTCACACGGGTGCCATTCCCGTGTGGGTGCGCTGTGCCCGGGCAGATGTGGGTGGTGCTGTGGGTTTGCAGCAGGAGCTGTGAAATGTCAGCGCTCAGCACGGGGCTGTGGGAGCTGGAGCTGGGCTGGGCACCCGGGAGGGCAGGGTGCCACACGTGGCTCAGCTCCTGTGTTGGGAATGATGAGAGTTTCACAGGAAAGTCTCACAGATCTGTGTGTGCTTGGCAGGAGGATTTTTAAATGTAGGGGCTGATGAAGGAATAGAGATGGAAGCAAGTTTTGATCTAGAAAAGAATTGCTGAGCCAGTGTCACTGGATAACCAAGGAGGCAAAGGCTGTGTTGGTTAGAAGGGTTTTATGGCTCAGAGCAAAGGATAAACCCACCCCAAACAAGGAGATGTTTGTACCAAGCAGGAAGAGAGCACAGGCAAACAAGGCAGCAAAGCTGCAAGTAGAAAAAAGGTCTCAGAATTTTCCACTGCAAGAAAACTGAAAAACAACTTCTAGCTGAAACTGCAATGTACTGACTGTGAGTGACTGGAGAACAGTGACATGAATATGGTAATTACAGCAGCTATGATGGGCTGTAGGGAACAGTTCAGGTATAGATTGGTTCTGCTGCATGAAGATGCTCAGCAATGAAAAGTTTATAATGCATTGGAACCAAAACCTAAGGGTCCCAGGCCTGCCTGCAGGAAACTCCTCTCTACCCTTGGGCCGTCCCCAGAGTGTCCCTGAAGCTCTGGAGGATGGAAAAATGGGTCCTGAAGCCCCTGCCTGTGCCCCAAGAGGGGTTTCTGGTTGAAAACCACAATTTAGAATTTATTTCCTGCCTAGTTCATTCTTCAAACCTAAAGCCTGGTGCAGTTTGTGAGCAGGGGTGGTATTTTAGGACATATTAGGATTTAGTTAAGATGGATTACACATTACTATTATCATTATTATTATTATTATTATTATTACTAATAATATATACATTATTATTATTATTATTATTACTATTATTTTGATAACAGAAATATATATATTATATTATATTATATTATATTATATTATATTATATTATATTATATTATATTACATTATATTATATTATATTACATTATATTATATTATATCCTACATTATATCCTACATTATATCCTATATTATATCCTATATTCTATATCCTATATTCTATATCCTATCCTATGTCCTATATCCTATACTATATAATATTCTATCTTATATAATATTCTATCTTATATTATATTCTATCCTATATTATATTCTATCCTATATTATATATCATATATCATATAATATTTACTAGTATTTAATTAAGATGGAATTTAATTAAGATGCATGGTTTGTGTGGGAAGGACCTTAAAGCCCATCCAGCCCTGGGCACTGCCAGGGATGGGGAATCCTCAATTCTCTGGGCACCAAGACTGGAGGGAGGATTTTTGGAACAGCAGGGCCTGACCAGCTCCAGTGGAATCTAGCAGGAATAAATAATTGCATTTGGCCCCTGCAGGAATAAATAATTGCATTTGGCCCCTGCAGGAATAAATAATTCCATTTGGCCCCTGCTGAGTGCTGCACTTCACCCCCTGTTTCTTCCGTCCTGCTCTGAGGAATTAAAATAATCACATTGTGGTTTACAATATTTTTTTATGTATTATTGATGGCCCCTTATAAAATGAAACTGCATCCCATTGCCCGCCACACAATTGAAAAGTTTCAGTCTATTAAGATTTTATTGCTGGAGGGGACAGAGCTGCACAATCCATCCCAAAGGCACCAGAACTTGCAGAAAATAGGGGAAATTTAGCTTTCAATAATGGATTCAATTGTTACAACTTGTTCATGACAGTGCTGTGCTGGCTCTGGGATGTTATTTCTGATTTTGTGGCTGCAGCCGTGCCTCCTGCGGCTCTCCCTGTGCTCAGGGACCCCACAACAGGAGGAACATTTTTATTTCAGCTCTTAACGCTCCTCAGGGAGCCCCAGGGGAGCTGCCCTTCCCTGAGCCCTGTCGGACAGCCCCGGGATGGGGAGGATGATGGAACCATCCCTGGCAGCTCCTTGGAGCCCAGCCAGGCACAGAAACCCTCCCGTTCTCAACCTGAATTCCCTGAGTTTGGGGATTCACTGAGTTTTGGGGGTTTCCCTGTGTTTTGGGGTTTCCCTGTGTTTTAGGGGTTTTCCCATCCCAGCCAGGCACAGAAACCCTCCCCTTCTCAACCTGAATTCCCTGAATTTGGGGATTCACTGAGTTTTGGGGGTTTCTCTGTGTTTTGGGGTTTCCCTGTGTTTTAGGGGTATTCCCATCCCAGCCAGGCACAGAAACCCTCCTGTTCTCAACCTGAATTGCTGTAGATTCCCTCTGTTTTGGGGGTTTCCCTGTGTTTTAGGGGTTTTCCCATCCCAGCCAGGCACAGAAACCCTCCCCTTCTGAACCTGAATTCCCTGAATTTGGGGATTCACTGAGTTTTGGGTGTTTCCTTGTGTTTTGGGGTTTCCCTGTGTTTTAGGGGTATTCCCATCCCAGCCAGGTACAGAAACCCTCTCGTTCTCAACCTGAATTGCTGTAGATCCCCTTTGTTTTGGGGGTTTCCCCTGTGTTTTGGGGGTTTTCCCATCCCAGCCAAGCACAGAAACTCCCCCCTTTGGAACCAGAACTGCTGTAGATTCCCTGCATTTTGGGGACTTCCCCATGTTTTGGAGTTTCCCTGCATTATGGGGCATTCCCTGTGTTTTGGGGCATTCCCGGCATTTTGTAAGATTCCCTGTGTTTTGGGGGTTTCCCTGAGTTTTGGGGGATCCCCTGCATTTTGGGGTATTCCCTGTGCTTTGGGGGTTTTCCTGCATTTTGGGGATACCCTGGGTTTTGGGGGGATTTTCCTGTGTTTGGGGGTTTCCCTGCATTTTGGGGTGTTCCCTGTGTTTTGGGGAATTCCCTGTGTTTTGGGGAATTCCCTGCATTTTGGGAGATTCCCCGAGTTTTAGGGGTTTCTCTGCATTTTGAGGGATTCCCTGCATTTTGGGGGGTTCCCTGTGTTCTGGGTGGGGTTTCCAGGCAGTGCTGCTCTGGGACAGGAGGACTGCAGGCTGCAGGACCAGTTTTGGGGTATTCCCTGTGTTTTGGGATATTCTCTGTGTTTTGAGGGTATTCCCTGCGTTTTGGGGTATTCCCTGTGTTTTGAGGGTTTCCCTTTGCTTTGGGGGTTTCCCTGCATTTTGGGACATTCCCTATGTTTTGGGGGACCCCCTGTACTTTGGGATTTCCAGGCAGGGCTGCTCTGGGGCAGGAGTTTTCCATGACCAGTTTCTCCTGGCTGTTTCCCCACTGTCCCTGCAGGAGCAGAGCTCTCTGTGACCCTCCTGTGCCCTGGGGTGCCCCAGTGTCCCCCTGCCCTCCCTGCAGGAGCAGAGCTGTCCCTGACCCTCCTGAGCCCTGGGGTGCCCCAGTGTCCCCCTGCCCTCCCTGCAGGGGCTGGGCAGGGCCTGAGGGTCTGCACTCAGGTGAGGATCCCATGGGGAACATGATGGTGAGATGGGATGGAGTCCCAGGTGGTTTTTGGGGGAGAAGGGACCTGGACGTCCATCCCATGGCAGGGCCACCTCCCCCTGTCCCAATGTCCCAACCCCAGGGTCCAGCCTGGCCTGGACACTGCCAGGGATCCCCACAGCTGCTCTGGGAATCCCACCCAGCATCCCCCCCAATATCCCAATATCCCATCCCATGGCTGGGGAAAAGGGCTGTGGAATGAAGAAGCAGCAAGGCTTGAACCCAGCCCTGGTGCCAATGCAGCTCTTCCCTCATTCCCAAAATTTCTCCTGCTTAAAAAATCCCATAATTGAAAATCAACCCTCTTTGCTTTGAGCTAAATGGGAATTTTACAGTTAAAATGAAAAAAATAAAAGGAAATTTAAATCAAGTAAGTGATGTTTAAAGAGGGAGTTTCTCTTCCCAAATCACTGGGAAGCCACTGCAGAACTTTGATTTCTCTGGCAGAGAATGGGTTAATGATAAAACGATGCTGCTCCACCACAAAACACGACCAGAAGAACGTTTGTTTGTATCAGTATAAATGAGAAAGGACCAGGGAGGGGCAGTTCCTGAGCAGGCTGCACACAGCAGAGGAGGGGATGGGCTGTGGGTCAGCTCTGCCCAGATCCTTCCTCATCCTGTGCCTGTCACAGCCCTTTGATGGCTGAATGAGTCAGAAAACCTAAACTGGGGTAAAACAACCACTGACCTCCCAAATATCTGTACAAATATCTGTTATTCCTCCTGATGGAACATCTTCACAGCTGTCAGACAGCGGGGAAAAGCTGTTGTTGCACGGATGGAGCAGATTTTAGGGCCGTATTTCAGATTCTATTCTGTCTTTTTGGCTCTGTGAACTCCATTGTCTCTGTTCTGTGTGTTATAAAATCCTGATGAGCTCAGCCCCCACCGTTTGTGCTACTCCCAAACGTTTCTCCTTCTCCTTCTCCTGCTCGTTCCTCACCCAGGACTGGAGTTATCTTGCTTAAGTGAAGATTTAGGTGTGAAATGGAAGGGGGATTTTCACATCTTTAATAAATAAAATCATTTCTCAGCTAAGAGCTCGCCAGGCATTGATTTACAGAGCGATTTCTCTTCACTCTCTGTTTTTTATCCTCTTTTCCAAGCAAACAAAGCAACAGAGAGCTCCAGAGTGAAAATGCCGTGAGGAATCACAAATCAAGACTACTCACTTGAACTCAGCCTAAAGTGAAGCTTCAAAAGACCTGGAGGAGAGTGTGGATTACAAAGGAGTCCCAGCAGGTCTGGGCGTTCAAAGGGGAATTTTCCCCTGCTGGTGCCTGACATCCAGTGTGCAGTGCTGGAGCAGAGCCTGGAAGTTTTCCAGGTAAATCCTTCCTGGGTTTGTGCAGGGCTGGCTTTGCTGCTGGCCTCCCAGAGGAGCCAGCTTGCCTTGGTGAGTTTTCCTCCTGCAAGTGAATATCAAAGGGTTGGGATTTATCCTGGAGTGGTTGGGCTGGGAGGGATCCTGAGGCTCATCCCTGTCCCTTGGCAGGGACACCTCCCTCTGTCCCAATGTCCAGCCTGGCCTTGGGCACTGCCAGGGATCCAGGGGCAGCCACAGCTGCTCAGGGAATTCCATCCCCAACCTCCCAGGCAACAATTCCTTCCCAAAATCCAATTTAAATCTTTTCTCTGTCAGTTTAAAGCCTCCTCCCTTGTCTTCTCCCGGCACCTTCCACCAGACCAGGCTTTTCCAAACCCACCTGAACTGGCCTGGATTTATGGCACTGCCAAATATGAAACCATGGCTCCTCTTCTTCCTTTTCCTTTTCAGTGAAAAACAAACCCAGTTTTCTTCTCTTTCTGTTTCCCCTGCTGGTTTTCTGCCCATGCCCCATGGGGAAGGACCCTGGGCTGGAGGGAGCCCCACACCCCACAGGGAGCTGCTCCCAGGGCATTTCTCCTCATCCCTGGGTGGGAAAAGGCTCCCAGAGCTGAATTTCCACAGCCCCCAGCACAGCCTGGCCCTGCCTGCCCTGGAGCCATCCCTGTGCAAAGGATAATGTGGGATTTGTGCCCACCAAGGCTGAGATTGCTGAGGGAAATCATTCCTGGGAGTGTCCCAGTGCTGCCCAGCACTGTGGGAATGTAGGATGGAGAAAATAATCCTTTTCTCTCATCCCTTGTTTTTGGATGCAGCCTGCTTTGTTGGCTTTTCCCCAGCACCCTTGCAGTGGTGTAACTGCAGGAGGCCTTTTGCTCTTTTGTACAGGTGGGCAGGACCACTCTGCTTCTGGATCTCAGAATCCCAGCAGTCACCATCCAGCACAGGGAGGAGCCTCTCATTTACCCTGCAGGACAAAGCAGTGAATTCTCTCCCTGGACAGAGATCAGAGGGAAAAAGGGTAAAAACAAAAGAGGAGTGACCAGGTGAGGTCACAGAGCTGGGTTTGGGTGAGGAGCTGCAGAGGCAAGCAGGAGATGTTACCTCAGGTAAGGAGCAGAGGTGGGCTCAGGGATCTTGAGGGTCCCTCCCAACTTGAGAGATCCCAGGATTCCATCACTCACAGAGAATTCATTCATCATTCTCTTGGGAAGTTCTCCCATCCCAATTATGTGGCTCAGGATATCTTTAGAAAGTTTAATGTGTTTAACAACACAAGAAAAATCTTTAAATACTGAAAAATTTGAGAGTATCCATCCTTTGTTCCCATTCCTGCAAAGTTCCTGTCAGCCCCTGATACCATTCCTTCAAAATTCAAAGTGTCTGGTTGTTACTGAAATGGATTCTGAAACAAACCCCACAAGATGAGTTTGGGGTGTTGCTCACACACGAGCTCCTTCTAGAGCTCTGTGTATGATGAAGATGTGCTTTAAATCTATGCAGATGTAAATCTGTGCTTTCCATCTCTTCAGGAGCAGTTCAGGAGTTTGGGAGTGAATTCCATTTGCAGCCAGAGCCTTGGCTTTCCCCCCAGAGCACCTGAGTCACCAGCAAGCAAGGGCTGACAGAAACCAGGGAGCTTTGCTCTGCCCTAGAATCATAAAGTTATGGAAAGAAAACAAAAAATAAACTAGAGAAACAGCTGGGAACAAAATGCTGCTGCAAAGGGGGTGAAATCCAGCAAAGATCTTCAATTTATGGTTTTAATATTTAAGAGTTGTTTAATTTATAGGGTGGCATTGGATTTGAGAGCGTTCTGTCTGGTGGGAGGGGGACTGGGTGTGGGGTCCCCATCCTGGTGGGCCTGGCTTGGCCAGAAATGTGCTGGGAATCCTGCACAGAGCCCTGGAGTCCTGGATGGGCTGGGATGGAGGGACCCCAAACCCCCCCAGTGGCACCCCTGCCATGGCAGGGACACCTCCCACTGCCCCAGGTGCTGCCAGCCCCAATGTCCAGCCTGGCCTTGGGCACTGCCAGGGATCCAGGGGCAGCCACAGCTGCTCCAGGGCTCTGGTGGGAGCTGAGGGATGCCAGAACCTGGCTTGGATTGGCTTGGATTGGGTTAGATTGGGTTAGATTGGGTTGGACTGGGTTGGACTGGGTTTCATTGGGTTAGATTGGGTTGGATTGGGTTGGATTGGGTTAAACTGGGTTAGATTGGGTTAGATTGGATTAGATTGGGTTGGATTGGGTTGGATTGGGTTAGATTGGGTAAGACTGGGTTAGATTGGGTTAGATTGGGTTAAACTGGGTTAGATTGGGTTAGATTGGTCTGGACTGGGTTAGACTGGGTTGGATTGGGTTAGATTGGGTTGCATTGTGTTAGACTGGATTAGATTGGGTTAGATTGGGTTAAACTGGGTTAGATTGGGTTAGATTGGTCTGGACTGGGTTAGACTGGGTTGAATTGGGTTAGATTGGGTTGCATTGTGTTAGACTGGATTAGATTGGGTTGCATTGTGTTAGACTGGATTAGATTGGGTTAAACTGGGTTAGATTGGGTCAGATTGGGTTGGACTGGGTTAGATTGGGTTGGACTGGGTCGAACTGGGTCAGATTGGGTTGGAATGGTTTGAATTGGGTTGCTTTGTGTTAGACTGGGTTAGATTGGATTAGACTGGGTTAAACTGGGTTATTTGGTTTAGACTGCTGCAAACACCAGCTTGTGGAGAGCCACCAGCTCTGAGAGAGCTCCCAGAGCACCCAGGGCAGGCGCTCAGCCAGTGGCAATCAGGGAAGTTCCACAAGGCTTAGCAAAGCTGGATTATGGCACGGGGACGTGGCATCTGCTGCTCAGATGCTGCTGGCAAAACAGCTAAAGGGCTTTGCTGGGGTTTTTCTGTTTGCTTGGCTTGTTTATTTTGTGTGGGTTTGTGCTTCTGAGCCTTTTGAACTCCCAGCAAAACAGGCTGACCACAAAGAAAAATGCACAGAGAAAAACGCAGAATGATCTAGAAACTGAAGGAGGGGAGATTTAGATGGGATTTTGGGAAGGAAATGTTGCCTGGGAGGGGGGGGGTGGAATTCCCAGAGCAGCTGGGGCTGCCCCTGGGTCCCTGGCAGTGCCCAAGGTTGGACATTGGGGCTTGGCACAGAATAATTTAGTGTCCCTGAAGGTGTCCCTGCCATGGCAGGGGTGGCACTGGGTGGGATTTGGGGTCCCTGCAGCCCAAAGCATTTGGGATTTTATGGAAATCTCTCCAGTTCATTCTGGTGAGCCTGAGCTCTCCTCAGCACTGTGGTCTAACACATTTCTTTATTCCCATGAGATTCCAATGGCCTTCACTCCTTCCACCCCAGGGCTACCTGGAAATATTCCTGGGGCTGCTTTTCACAGAGAAGCAAAGCTGAAGCTCTGCTGGGATGTGTTTGGAGGGAAGTTCTCCCTCCCTGGACCCTAAAGGTGATGCCAGTGTCTCACTTCAGTGGCAATGGCCCTGGTTCCTCCCTCGTGAGGCTTCAGCCTCTCACAGCTCAGAGTTTGGGGCTGCAGGAAGGAAAAATGTCATTTATTCCATTGAGGAGAGCCCAATGGAGTGCTCCTGGTGCCATAAATGGAGATATTTCCTGCCCCTGTGCCTGGGGTGCTGCCTGGGTGTGCAATGGGTGACTCCTGCTGGTTCCTTCTGCCTGTTCCCAGTCCTGCCCTGGGATCTGGTGGCTGTTCCAGGGACCTTTTCACCTGAATTGTTAGCATTCAAAAACACATAATCACGGAGTGATTATATGCAGTGCTTTTTATTCAGAGCTCTGGGAATTGGGGTATTACAACCCAAATCTGATTCCAACCATACATTCGAGGTGAAGGTGTTTTATACTCTATCCTTACATAACTTTCATGTTAATTATTGAACTTACATTGTTCTATTGTATACATAGATTTCAGCTAAACATAGCCCCCGTTAAATTTCCAACATAGTTTCTCATGGTTCTTCTTATGGTTATATAATAATTATACTTAATTACTAAACAATCATCACATCTAACAATTCTATCATTTATCATACTGCTTACACAGGTGCAGAGATCTGAGAAAACACAAAGCCCAACATTTTAGAGTTCTGTCTTTAACATTTTCCAGGGTTCCACTATCAAAATCAGGTGTGAGACTCAGATCCTGTTCAGCAGGAGCAGGAGCACAGTGCCTGGGGCACTTGCAGTGCAGAAACACAACCTTGTGAAATGTCCTCCTCTGCATTTCCCCAGCAATATTTCACACTTCTGTTGGTATCAAAGATGCTCTTTTGGCTCTGGGATCTTTGGGGTTTTTGGCCATTTGAAGGGTGGGGTTGCACTGGTAGCTCAGTTTGTTTTATAAAGGAACAGTGCCCCAGCAAAGCACACATCCTAAAAACCCTGAATAATTCCTTTTGTAGCTGTCAGAGCCTGCCAGGCCCGTGGTGGCCAAACAAAGAGCTCATTGCTCTCCTGGAAGGCTCTTTAGGAACTCATTGTGATGGGTTTCCAGCAAAGAGCTGTTATTGCTGAGGGTGATGCTTCATCCTCCGCCCAGCCAGCCTTCCTGGAAAGCAGAATAAATGAACTGCTCAAGGTGTGGGGCTTGCTCACAGAAAAATAAAACAGCAGCAGCAGAAAAACACAAAAACAGCTCAAAGGCTGTGCTGCCTCCGAGGAGAGAGAGGCTGTGAACTCATCCCAAACACTGCCTGCATCAGCTGGGGCACAGCTTGACTCTGAACACAGGCAGGATGGAAGGGGGTGAGGGCCAGGCTGGCCCCTGCAGGAAAGGAGGGAAAGGAGAAGTGGATTTGTGTTCCCAGAGCTGTGGATTTGTGTTTCCAGGGCTGTGGGTTGTGTTCCATGGGCTGTGGATTTGTGTTTCAGAGCTGTGGGTTGTGTTCCAGAGCTGTGGATTTGTGTTTCCAGGGCTGTGGGTTGTTCCCAGAGCTGTGGGTTGTGTTTGTGTTTCCAGAGCTGTGGGTTGTGTTCCCAGGGCTGTGGATTTGTGTTTTCAGAGCTGTCGGTTGTATTTCAGAGCAGTGGGTTGTGTTTCAGAGCTGTGGGTTGTTCTCAGAGCTGTGGGTTGTGTTTCAGAGCTGTGGATTTGTGTTCCCAGAGCTGTGGGTTGTGTTCCCAAAGTTGTGGGTTGTGTTTTACAGCTGTGGGTTGTGTTTCAGAGCCCTGGGTTGTGTTTCAGACCTGTGGGTTGTGTTTCAGACCTGTGGGTTGTGTTTCAGAGCTGTGGGTTGTATTTCAGAGCTGTGGGTTGTGTTTTACAGCTGTGGGTTGTATTTCAGAGCTGTGGGTTGTGTTTTACAGCTGTGGGTTGTGTTTCAGAGCTGTGGGTTGTGTTCCCAGGGCTGTGGGTTGTGTTTCAGAGCTGTGGGTTGTGTTTCAGAGCTGTGGGTTTTGTTCCCAGGGCTGTGGGTTGTGTTTCAGAGCTGTGGGTTGTGTTTCAGAGCTGTGGGTTGTGTTTTACAGCTGTGGGTTGTGTTTCAGAGCTGTGGGTTGTTCCCAGGGCTGTGGGTTGTGTTTTACAGCTGTGGGTTGTGTTTCAGAGCTGTGGGTTGTGTTTTACAGCTGTGGGTTGTTCTCAGAGCTGTGGGTTGTGTTCCCAGAGCTGTGGGTTGTATTTCAGAGCTGTGGGTTGTGTTTTACAGCTGTGGGTTGTGTTTTACAGCTGTGGGTTGTGTTTCAGAGCTGTGGGTTGTGTTTTACAGCTGTGGGTTGTGTTTCAGAGCTGTGGGTTGTTCCCAGGGCTGTGGGTTGTGTTTTACAGCTGTGGGTTGTTCTCAGAGCTGTGGGTTGGTCTGTGCCTCCTGTTCCAGCCCCAGGGACAGAGCAGATGGCTGGGAAGGGCAGGAGGAGGTTGGAGGGCTCTCTCCAAGGCTTGGCATCGTGTCTGACAGGATTTGTGAGGAATTCATTTCTGTGAGAACGAGGAACAAGGCAGATTTATCCCCCTGGCACAGCCTGCACCCTCAAAAGGGCACTGCCAGGGCAGGGCAGGGCAGGATGGGGCTGATGCTCCCTTTAACAGGTTTGTGTCTGCCAGGATGCAGGGAGTGAGCCATTGTGCCCTGACAAGTGCAATAAGTGTAAAATAGCAGTTCCTTTTCCTTTGGACAGACACTCAGAGACTGCCTTCAGCCAAAGCAGAGCGGGAATGGCTTTTCCAAGAGACGCACGGTATTAAATCTCTCTGCTGAGTGACAAAGCTTTGACACGGCTGTGATTGCTCTTCAAGGGCTCCTGGAGTCCCAGTGCTGCCTCTGATCCTGGGAATCAGCTCTGGGATAAAATCAGAGCCCTGATTTTACCCTGGCACTGCTGGGCTTTGCCCAGGGGGGGTTCACAGAGGGAGAACATTGCCCAAACCAGAGTTCTCTGAGGGAGAACATCCCTGCAGCTGTGCTGTCACAGACATCTTTTATGAAAAATCCTTTCTTTGGGATTTTTCCTCCTGAAAAGCTGAGAGGCCTCAGGAACAAAATGCAAACATTGATTATCTGCTGCTGTGGGATGCAACAGGTGCATCTGGGATTGGTCTCATGGGGCTGTTTCTAATTAATGGCCAATCACAGTCAGCTGGCTTGGACTGTCTGGTCAGTCACAAGCTTTTGTTATCATCCTTTGCTATTCTTAGCCAGCCTTCTGATGAAATCCTTTCTTTTATTCTTTTAGTATAGTTTTAATGTAATATATATCATAAAATAATAAATCAGCCTTCTAAACCATGGAGTCAGATCCTCGTCTCTTCCCTCATCCTGAAACCCCTGCAAACACCATCACACCAGGCCCAGCCCAGAGTTCTCTGAGAGAGAACATCCTGGCAAAAGGATTTTTCAGCAGATGTGTCTGTGACAGTGTCTGTGACAGTGCTGACTGTGCCAGGGTGGTGTCCCAGCCCCATCCCAGGGGGGCTCAGCCCTCCTGCAGTGCCAGCTGTGGTTCTGCTGCAGCAGGGATCCTGCACAAGGGGGGAGTTTTCCTCTGCAGCTCCAGGGCTGCTGCAGATGGGCCTGGGCTCCCTCTGGCAGTGCAGGGCAGCAGAAAGCTGCTCCTCTGGCAATGCAGGGGGCAAAGGCTGCTGTGCTGTGCCAGGCTCAGCTTGGATCCAGGTAGGAATGCTTGGCTCCTGCCCTGGGCGCAGCATCTCCCCATGGGATGGGGGAATTGGATCAGCCCTGCAGGGACACTCAGTGGCCATGGACAGAGGATAGTTAATGACCCATGAACAGAAGGTAATTAATAATTAATGGCCCATGAACAGAATATAATTAATAATTAATGGCCCATGAACAGAAGAGAGTCCCTGAAGGGAGGGTTGGCTGTGGGAGAGATAAAGAAAACTGCCCAATGAACAGCAGAGAAACTGCCCCAGCTGTGACAGGGGTGACAGATCACACCCCCAGCCACATGCAGCCTAGGACCAGGAGTTCCTCTGCTCTTCCAGGAGCTGTGGGATCCAGGGTGCAGGGGCAGGCCCTGGTAAAGCAGGGAACAAGTGTGGAGAGGTGACCCAGGGGATGCTCTGCTGGGAACAGCCCTGAGAGAGCCCAGCAGCTCTGGGCACCCGTGCCCACCCAGCTCTGGAGGTTTTGGCCCCATTTGTGCATGTGGCCCTCATCCCTGTTCCCCCTCATCCTGGATCTGTTGCCATGGGGACAGGGGGGAAGGATGCAGTGGGGATGGGCCTGGGAACAAATTGCTGGGTGGAGTGGCTGGAGCTGGGTGCTGGATAAACTGGAATTCTGTGTGAGGGTGATGGACCTGCCCCTCTCTTTGCTCTGTGGAGCTGGGTGCTGGACAAACAGGAATTCTGTGTGAGGGTGATGGATCTGCCCCTCTCTGGTCTATGGAGCTGGGTGCTGGATAAACAGGAATTCTGTGTGAGGGTGATGGATCTGCCTCTCTCTGCTCTGTGGAGCTGGGTGCTGGACAAACAGGAATTCTGTGTGAGGGTGATGGATCTGCCCCTCTCTGGTCTATGGAGCTGGGTGCTGGATAAACAGGAATTCTGTGTGAGGGTGGTGGATCTGCCCATCTCTGCTCTGAGGAGCAGGGTGCTGGGTGCTGGGTGGGGACAAACAGGAATTCTGTGTGAGGGTGATGGATCTGCCTCTCTTTGCTCTGTGGAGCAGGGTGCTGGGTGGGGACAAACAGGAATTCTGTGTGAGGGTGATGGATCTGCCCCCACCCTGCCTTCCCCTTTGGGTTTATGAGCACCTGGAGAAGGGAGAAAGGAGCAGCCATAGTTGAAGGCCTGAAGGGATGAGGAAATGGAGGAAATGGCCCTTCCAACGCTGCAGGCAGCACAGAGAGGGATGTTTGAGCTGTTACTGGGGTCAGATGTGGTCATTGGGATCCTGAACGGCCTCAGCTGCTGCTGCCCGGGCTGGAGGAGGGCACAGCCTGGCACTGGGACAGGGAAATGGGGACGAGGGGTCCCAAAAGGGTGTGAGGGGTCCCAGAGGGGTCCTAGAGCAGTGTGAGAGATCCCAAAAGAGGATGAGGAGTTCCAGAGGGGTCCCAGAAAGGTGTGAGGAGTCTTAAAATGGTGTGAGGGATCCCAAAAGGGTGTGTGGGGTCCCAGAGGGGTCTGAGAGGTCCTAAAAGGGTTGGAGGGATCCCAGAGTGGCGTGAGAGTTCCCAAAAGAAGATGAGGAGTTCCAGAGGGGTCCCAGAAGGCTCTGAGGGATCCTCAAAGGGTGTGTGGGGTGCCAGAGGGGTCTGAGAGGCCCTAAAAGGGTGTGAGGGATCCCAGAGTGGTGTGAGAGATCCCATAAGAGGATGAGAGGTTCCAGAGGGGTCCCAAAATGGTGCAAAGGATCCCAAAAGGGTATGTGGGGTCCCAGAGGGGTCCCAAAAGGGTGTGATGGGTCCCAGAGGGGTCTGAGAGATCCTAAAAGAAGATGAGGGGTCCCAGAGGGGGTTGAGGGGTCCCAAAAGGGTGTGAGGGATCCCAAAAGGGTGTGAGGGATCCCAGAGGGGTATGAGAAGTCCCAAAAAGGTACAAGGGATCTCAAAAGGGTGTGAGTGATCCCAAAAGGGTGTGATGAATCCCAGAGGGGTCTCAGGGATCCCAGAGATCCCAGAGGGGCGTGAGGGGTCCCAGAGGAGCATGAGGGATCCCATCAGAACCCACAACTGCGTTTTGATTTCTGAGTCAGCTTCGCCTCCCAGGTTTGTGTCCATGGAAGTGATAAATTCAAGGGATCAGGCTGACACAGGAGTTTCTGTGCCATCATTAAATTGAATTTCAATTTTAATTACAGCGGCTCCAAGCAGGTGTAATAATATTAAAGGAAAATCTCTGTCTTTCAGCTCAAACAAAAGTGTTCCCTCAGCCCAGCCCTCGGATTTCCTGCAGTTCCCCATGCCAGAACTCTTTCATTTTGTGGTTTATTTTGCCTTTGCAGGTGGGGTCTCCCTGTGCTGCTCTTTGGGGGTGGATGGGGAGCACAGGGCTGGGGAGCAGGGCCTGGAGCTGCTCCAGCACTGCTGGCCAGGAGAATTTCATTTACATCTCATTTTACAGGCTGCTGGCTGCACCTGCACGGCCTCTGCTTGGCAGGGCATTTCTGGGGCATTTCTGGGCATTTCTGGGACATTTCTGGGGCATTTCTGGGATATTTCTGGGGCATTTCTGGGATATTTCTGGGGTATTTTTGGGGCATTTCTGGGGCATTTCTGGGACATTTCTGAGGCATTTCTGGGGCATTTCAGTGGCATTTCTGGGACATTTCTGGGGCATTTTTGGGCATTTCTAGGATATTTCAGGGGCATTTCTGGGATATTTTTGGGGCATTTTTGGGGCATTTCTGGGACATTTCTGGGCATTTCTGGGATATTTTTGGGGCATTTCTGGGATATTTCTGGAGCATTTCTGGACATTTCTGGGGCATTTCTGGGGCATTTCTGGGCATTTCTGGGGCATTTCTGGGATATTTCTGGGCATTTCTGGGCATTTCTGGGGCATTTCTGGGATATTTCTGGGGCATTTCTGGGCATTTCTGGGGCATTTCTAGGATATTTCTGGGGCATTTTTGGGACATTTCTGGGACATTTTGGGGACATTTCTGGGACATTTTGGGGACATCTCTGGGGCATTTCTGGGATATTTCTGGGACATTCCTGGCTGTGGAGTTCCTGAAGGAAAGCTGCCTGAGAGAGGCACTTTGGGATATTTGGTGGCTCAGAGGTGTGAGCTCTTGGAATCCCCCACTGTGACTGGTGAATGAGCCAATGTCCAGCCTGGCCTTGGGCACTGCCAGGGATCCAGGGGCAGCCACAGCTGCTCTGGGCACCTGTGCCAGGGCTGCTCACCCTGCCAGGGAACAATTCCCAATTCCCAATCTCCCATCCATCCCTGCCAGGGAACAATTCCCAATTCCCAATCTCCCATCCATCCCTGCCCCTGACACTGGGAGCCATTCACTGTGTCCTGTCCCTCCATCCCCTGTCCCCAGTCCCTCTCCAGCTCTCTGGGATCCTCTTTGCTCTGGAAATGACTCTGAGCTCTCTCTGGAGCCTTCCCTTCTCCAGGTGGGCATCCCCAGGTGTCCCAGCCAGAGCAGGTTCCCATCCCTCTGGGCATCCCTGTGCCTCTGGCATTCCAAGCTCTGAGTTCCTGCAATCCTGAGGCTCTCCAGGGGCTCAGAGCAGGGAGTTCCCCCTCTGATTACAATGGTTTCCATCAGGGTCAAACCCTTCTGCAGGGGTGGAGCAGCAGCAGGTGATGGATGGAGCCTCTCCCTGCTCAAACTTCATCTCCCAGCACGTGTGGCTGCAGAGAATTCCAGGCAATTCCACCTCAAGGTAGGAGAAAATAATAAAATAAAATAAAAAAAAAAAAAAAAACAACAAAAAACCCCAAAAAACCCCCATCCCAATCTCCTTTCTAACCCAGCCTTGAGTAACCAGGGAACACTAAAGCTAAAATGACTTTTTGCCAATAATTGTCTTTGAGTTCTTTAGAGCAATATCATCAAAGCTCTGTAGAGTTAACACCACTGGTTATGGGATTTGGAGCTCAGCTAAATGCAAAACTTAATTCTGTGTTCAGTTGTTTAAAATTTAAAATCCAAACTTGAGTGTGTCATAAAAAATCAGGCTGCTTCTCCTGCTTATTAGGAGAGGAAAAAATCAGCCTAATTCCATAGAACTCACAGGCACTGAGCCTACACTGGCATTTATTAGAGGGAAAATGTTCCTTTAATACAGAAAGCAGGAAAGGGCTGGAGCACCAAGCAAATTATGCAGATTCAATTGTGTAACAAAAGGGACTGAATTTACATTCGATGAAAATTTCCAGTTTGTCCCTCCCAGGCTCTGCCTGTGAAGGTCACTGGGGCTTGTGCAGTACCAGGGAATGTCAGAGGCACTTCCCTTCCTTCTGCTGGGCACAAATCTGGGAATTCTGCTCAGAACCACAGAACCTTGGATGGCTTTGGGTGGGAGGGACCCCAAATCCCCCCCAGTGCCACCCCTGCCATGGCAGGGACACCTCCCACTGTCCCAGGTGCTCCCAGCCCCAATGTCCAGCCTGGCCTTGGGCACTGCCAGGGATCCAGGGGCAGCCACAGCTGCTCTGGCAATTCCACAGGGAACAATTCCCAATTCCCAAAATCCCATCTAAATCTCCCCACTGTCAGCTTAAAGCCATTTCCTGTGTCCTGTCCCTCCATCCCTTGTCCCCAGCCCCTCTCCAGCTCTCCTGGAGCCCCTTCAGGCCCTGGAAGCCTCAAACAGAGGCTTTTTTGTGGTCTGGAATATTCGATCCCAAATTTAATAGAAGTTCCCTTAAAAAAATTACCAAACCTTGAAAATTCTCTCACTGCATTTAATGCTCTGAAATAGCACTGAAACTTTTTGAGAAACTTTCCATGAAAATATTCATAAAGGATTGAAGGAAGTGTTTTTAAAAGTGCCCATAATTCCAGGAACAGGCCAGTAATAAGAACATCCTTCTGACAGCATCGTGCAGGAGAAAAACATGACTTATATTTATCGTCTTATTGTGTTTCAAACAAGGCATTAAAACAGCTCAGAACTGAAAATAAAGTCTGAGTAAAGCATGAGAGTAAACTTCACTCACCTAAGGAAAGCCCCATTAAAAATGCAGTTTCTAAACTTCAAACCATGGACTGAATACTCCCATTTTTGTACCACTCCATAAAACCAAGGCTGGAATATTTCACTCCTGGCTGGAGAAAGCCTCCCTGAAATCCTAATGAAGTGCTCATAAAAGATTCATGGCAGATGTGCAGAGGAGTGAAAAGGGCAGGAATTGCGGATTGCAGTGGAAATGTCTCTTCTTTGGGAGAGCAAAGATCCCATTTGGCTGCTTAGGATTGTCTGGCTATCTCTGAGTCACAGAAAACCCTGGCCCATCCCATGATATTGTATATTGTACGTTGTATATTGTACATTGTATATTGGATATTCTATATTGTACATTGTATATTGTACATTGCATATGGGATATTGGATATTGTACATTGTATATTGTATATTGGATATGGTATATTGCACATTGTATATTGTGTATTGTACATTGTACATTGTACATTGTATATTGTATATTGTGCATTGTATATTGTATTTTGTACATTGTACATTGTAGATTGTACATTGTATGTTGTACATTGTACATTGTACATTGCATATTGTACATTGTACATTGCATATTGTATATTGTCCATTGTATATTGTCCATTGTATATTGTCCATTGTATATTGTACATTGCATATTGTACATTGTATATTGTACATTTTATATTGTATATTGTGTATGGTATATTGTACATTGTATATTCTACATTGTATATTGTACATTGTACATTGTATATTGCATATTGTATATTGTACATTGTACATTGTATATTATTGTATATTGTACATTGTACATTGTATATTATTGTATATTGTACATTATATATTGTATGTTGTGTATTGTATATTGCACGGGGCTGGGAGAGCCTGGGGCAGGGCAGGGTGTCCCTGTCCCT
Organism: Geothlypis trichas; assembly: GCA_009764595.1. NCBI lineage: Eukaryota > Metazoa > Chordata > Aves > Passeriformes > Parulidae > Geothlypis > Geothlypis trichas. The sequence continues at coordinate 35,985,398 of CM019908.1, forward strand.
GGCACTGGGGGGGTTCCAGGCCCTTCCCACCCACCCACCCCACTGCAGGGTTTGTCTCGGGGCTTTAGCTGCTCAGAGTTACCCCAAAATGTGTTTAAAAGTCTCTTTTCCCAGCCTGGCACTCAAAGAAGGAGTCAGGGCTCTTCAGTTCTCAGTCTCAAGGTTGTTTATTTTTCCTCATCTATAGAATTCTTTCTCCTGTCCTGCCAAGGTCTGTTCAGCAGGACAGTCCATGGCTCTCTGCCTACCCCCAGGGTGGTGTTATCTTTTTATACTAAAAACATATTTAATTATTTACAATTACTCCCCAATACCTATCACCTATGTTAGACAGTGAGCTTCTACTCTAAACCAATCCAAAAGTGCCACCATCACAGCAGAAGATGGAGGCCAAGAAGAGGAAGGAGAAAGGCTGGACACACCCAGTTCCCTCCATCTTGCCCCCCTGAACCCCCATTCTAAAAAAAACCCAGAAAATCTATTTTTCACCCTGTGACAAACTGATTATCATTCTACTTATACTTTAGTGGCCTGCAGATCTTCATATAAGGTTGATAATTTTTTCCATGGGTAAAAATCAAAGGCACAGGGGTCTTGGACTCTGTGCCAGGGTCTCTGAGCCCCCTGGCAGGGGTCCTGGCAATCCAGGACGGCCAGAGGGATGTCCTGAATTCTGACAGGTTATGTTATGTTATATGTTATGTTATGTTATGTTATACTAAAACTGTACTAAAGAATAGAGAAAAGATACTGACAGAAGGCATAACAATGAAAAACTCATGATTCTCCAGAGCCTTGATGCAGCTGACTGTGATTGGTCATTAGGTTAAAACAATTCACATGAAACCAATCAAACAATGACCAGTTAGTAACAATGTCCAAACCACATTCCAAAGAAACCAAAAACAGGAGAAGCAAATCAGATAATGATTGTTTTCATTTTTCTCTGAGGCTTCTCAACTTCCCAGCAGAAGAAATCCTGGTGAAGGGATTTTTCCAGAAAATTTGATGGTGACATGGAAGCTCTTCAGGATTTCTGCTGGCAGCAGCTGAGCAGGTCTGCACTGGGCACACAAGGAATAGTGAGACTTTTTAACCTTGAAACTGATCCTAAAGCTGAGCCTAAAGTACCTGCACAAATCCCTGCCTGCAGTTTGAGATGTCCTTAGGAAGAGCAGTGTTAATCCTAACACTCTCTCCTTGCAAATTTAAATATTCACCCTTTTCTCCTTAAGATTCCTCTGGTATTCCCGGGTGTGGAGCTGCTCTGATTCTGGAGGTGTTTGGGATTTTATTGGTTCCCGTTTTCAGCAGTTTTTTCCCATGTAAATGTTGGATTTACAGGCTCCTGTCAGACTCAGCGTAAAGGGAATCATAATCACGGGCTAACATTTTTCTGCTTTACAGCTTCAAGTAAATCTCTATTAGAGGTTGCAAGGAGTGAAATAACCTTTGGCATGGGGCACTTAGGAGGTGATGGAAAACCCTCCTGGAGCTCCCAGGGGAGGGATCCAGGAGAGGCTCAGCCAGGCTCCTCTCCATCCCCAAACTCTCCCCCTGCACACCAAGCTCGTCCATCACTTCATTTAAATCCCTTCCTCTCTTTATGGACTCGCTGCTGCTTCATCCAGGAAAAAAGATGAAGGGAAAAGAAATTGGGGAAATTCCTGAGGGACAGGTAAAGCTGGATAATTGTCCTTTAGCATGAAGAGCACAAGGTAAATGCAATTCCAGATGCCTGCCTTTAATAAACAGGGTTTATCCCAGAATTCCAGAATGGTTTGGGTGGGAAAGGACCCCAAATCCCCCCCAGTGCCACCCCTGCCATGGCAGGGACACCTCCCACTGTCCCAGGTGCTCCCAGCCCCAATGTCCAGCCTGGCCTTGGGAATTCCATCTGGCTGCTCTGGGAATTCCATCCCAGCCCCTCACAGGGAGCAATTCCTTCCCAATATCCATCTAAATCTCCACTTTCCCAGTGGGAGCCCACTCCCTGTGTACCCACACTGTCCCCACATTCCAGCCTGGCCTTGGGCACTGCCAGGGCTCCGGGGGCAGCCACAGCTGTGCCAGGGCCTGCCCACCCTGCCAGGGAACAATTCCCAATTCCCAATATCCCATCCCACCCTGCCAGGGAACAATTCCCAATATCCCATCTAAATGTCCCCACTGTCAGCTTAAAGCCATTCCCTGTGCTGTCCCTCCATCCCTTGTCCCCAGCCCCTCTCCATGTTTCCTGTGGCTCCTTCAGGCCCTGCCAGGCCTCACTGAGGTCACCTTGGAGCTCCTCCTCTCTCCAGGGTGAACAATCCCCATTGATCCCATGATTTTTGCTGTCAGGCTGCTTTGGCAGCTGAGAAACGTTAATTGGCTTGGAGTTTCTGCTCTGTGTTGCTTCATTAGAAGCCAGGCAGCCCCCAGGAGATAATTCACTGTGTTCCTGCCCTCAGCACTCCCAGCCCTTCCCCCTCCATCCAGTGCCACACTCTGAAGTGTTTGCACAAAAGACTCGGCCTTGTTGTGCTGCTTTGTAGAATCACCATGTTCAACATCCCAGTCAATGGGAAATGGATTTTGTGTTCTCTCCTGGCCTCTGTCTCATCCTGGGCATCTCTGGAGCCCCCACCTGCACAGCCCAGCCCAGCAGGGACCTGGAGCTGCTGGAGAGAACCCAGAGGAGGCACCAAATGCTCAGAGGATGGAGCAGCTCTGCTGGGACACCTGGGGGGCTCACCTGGACAGGGGAAGGTTGGGGTGAGCTCAGAGTGGCCCCACAGCACCTGAAGGAGCCCCAGGAGAGCCACCTGGAGCAGCTGCAGCAAATTCAGAGGAGGTCACAGAGACCCTCCAAGGGCTGGAGCCCCTCTGGAGCCAGGCTGGGACACCTGGGGACGCTCACCTGGACAGGAGCAGCTCCAGGGAGAGCTCAGAGCCCCTGGCAGGGCCTGAAGGGGCTCCAGGAGAGCTGGAGAGGGACTGGGGACAAGGGATGGAGGGACAGGACACAGGGAATGGCTGCCAGTGCCAGAGGGCAGGGATGGATGGGAGATTGGGAATTGGGAATTGTTCCCTGGCAGGGTGGGCAGCCCTGGCACAGGTGCCCAGAGCAGCTGTGGCTGCCCCTGGATCCCTGGCAGTGCCCAAGGCCAGGTTGGACATTGGGGCTGGGAGCACCTGGGACAGTGGGAGGTGTCCCTGCCATGGCAGGGGTGGCTCTGGATGGGATTTGGGGTCCCTTCTGTGTCACATTCCTGGTGCTGGCCCTGAGCAGCAGCAGCAGCCACTGAAATTCCCCAGCCCCCAGGATTGTGAGAAGCTCCCTCCTGCTAAAGTCACCTGTGGCTCATCCCCTGGTGCTGCCCAGCTGCCTGTGCCTGGCTGTGTGTGACAGTGACGAGGCTGGAAGTGACACCTGCAGGTGTTTGCTGCCTGGCACAGCCCCAGCCTGGCTGGCTCTGTGCTCGGCCTGGGATTTGATTTATTTCTCACAAACTCTCCTGGGTGCCAGGGCTGCCGTGGGGTGTGTGGCTGGGATGCTGTGTGGAAAGGAGGGAGGTTCCACCCTCAGGAGCAGCTTTCCTGGAAAAGGGGGAGTTGGAGGGCAAGGAAGCAGCAAACGCCCCGGGCAAAGCCGTGCCTATGTGCCGCAGATTAAATTTAAGGCCCTGCTTAATTTTAGAGCTGCTCTCATTCCAGGGAGAGAGCAAAACTGGGATGAACATGAGTAAATAACTGGGATAACTGGAAACAGTCCTGGATCTCATTACCAGACACATCTCCTGATGGAGATGATTAGTGGGATATTGAACTTAGCCCTCTCCTGTGGGAGTCAGTTCTGTGACACTTCATCCTGATAACTCTGTACCAGATGTGACTCCAGGCTGTCCCAGGGAGCCTCTGGAGGTGCAGGGGACATCTGAGACCCACCCCAGCCACAGCCCCGGTTATCCACAGCGAGGAGAACGATTTGTGAAAGGTCCTTAGCACAAACAAACTGCAGAGCCATTGCCTGGGGTGGTGCTGGCTGGGATGGAGGGATGAGGTGGGCAGGAGGATCCTCCAGCCCTGCTGGGCACACGAGGAGCAGCCCCAGCTGGCCTGGGCTGGACCAGGACACTGCCCAGAAATTAATTGGGATTTTTGTGGGGTATAGCAAGCCAAAGGACACAGGGAGTGCCTTCCCATTGGCAGAGGGTGGGGACAGGTGGGATATTGGGATGGAATTGCCAGAGCAGCTGTGGCTGCCCTGGATCCCTGGCAGTGCCCAAGGCCAGGTGGGACACTGGGAGCACCTGGGACAGTGGGAGGTGTCCTGGATGATCTTTAGGTCCCTTCCCACCCAAACCTTCTGTGATCCTATGGATTTCTTTTAGAAAGAAATCTAAATCTGATTTAAAGCCCAGCAATGTATATTTTGTATTTTACATTTTGTATTTTAGTTCCATATTTTACATTTAATATTTTACATTCTCTCCAAGTATTGGCAATAGGGCAGTGGAGATTTCCCTCCACCTCTTGGGGAAAAAGAAACTGCCAGGAAATATCCTGGCCCTCTGCCTCTCGCTCCTCAGTGCCACCATCACTGGGATGTCCCTCCCTGCCACCTTTGGCCCTTCCAGGTGCTCCCAGCTCCCCGTGCCCTCCCAGCTTCCAGGGAATTCTCCATTTCCAATCCAATGGGGTTTCTCCATTTCCAATTTCCAATCTTCCATTTCCATTTCATGGACAGAAAAGAAGAAAAATCACCACAACCTGAGGATCCTCCCTGGAAAACAGCTGCAAACCTTGGTATTTATATCCAATATCTGGGGAGTGTGTGTGTCATTCCCCTTGGGGGATGGTGTCCCTTGGTCCTGCAGGAGTTTTCTGTTTGACAGCACAAAGATACAAAAACTGCTGCTAAAATCATTGGTTGCTTTACCATGGATTGAGTAGGGAAAAGTGAATTAATTTGGGTTAAAAGATTAATTTTTTGGAAAAAAATAATAAATACCAGTAAAAGGATTTGGTAGAATTTTTAATTTTACAAAACACCAAACAGTTTTTAATTTTTAATAGAACAGTAAATACCAGTAAAAGCATTTTGTAGAATTTTTAGTTTTACAAAATACTGAATAGTTTTTAATTTTAAATGAAATAGTAAATACCAGTAAAAGCATTTTGTAGAATTTTTAATTTTACAAAATACTGAATAGTTTTTAATTTTAAATGAAATAGTAAATACTAGTAAAAGCATTTTGTAGAATTTTTAATTTTACAAAATACTGAATAGTTTTTAATATTTAATAAAATATAAATACCAGTAAATGCATTTTGTAAAATTTTTTATTTTACAAAACACTGAATAGTTTTTAATTTTAAATGAAATAGTAAATACCAGTAAAAGCATTTTGTAGAATTTTTAACTTTACAAAACACAGAATAATTTTTAATTTTAAATGAAATAGTAAATACCAGTAAATGCATTTTGTAGAATTTTTAAGTTTACAAAACACTGAATAATTTTTAGTTTTAAATTAAATAGTAAATACCAGTAAAAGCATTTTGTAGAATTTTTAATTTTACAAAATACTGAATAGTTTTTAATTTTAAATGAAATAGTAAATACCAGTAAAAGCATTTTGTAGAATTTTTAATTTTACAAAATACTGAATAGTTTTTAATATGTAATAAAATATAAATACCAGTAAATGCATTTTGTAAAATTTTTTATTTTACAAAACACTGAATAGTTTTTAATTTTAAATGAAATAGTAAATACCAGTAAAAGCATTTTGTAGAATTTTTAACTTTACAAAACACAGAATAATTTTTAATTTTAAATTAAATAGTAAATACCAGTAAAAGCATTTAGTAGAATTTTTAATTTTACAAAACACCAAATAGTTTTTAATTTTAAATTAAATAGTATATACCAGTAAAAGCATTTTGCAGAACTTTTAATTTTACAAAATACTGAATAGTTTTTAATATTTAATAAAATAGTAAATACCAGTAAAAGCATTTTGTAGAACTTTAAGTTTTACAAAATTCTAAACCCTAACCTGAAACAAACCCAAAAATTAAAGCTCCAAGTGCAAGTGGGGCTGCCTGAGTTGGGAGCAGTGGTCGGGGAGGTGACAGAATTCATTGCAAATTGCTCTGTGCTCCCAAACTCCGGCAGTGAAGATAATGGAGGATTAATGGGCTTTGCTTTTGTCTCTCTGTGAAGAGGGGGAAAAGGCTCCTTAAATCAGCCGGGCTTGTCCTGCTGCTGGAGACACCGAGGTTCTGGAAATCAGCCCAATCTGCTGCTTGGGGTGATTTCATTAAGATATGGTGTGAGGGGCACAGAGGGGCTGCAAGGGATCAACAGCCCTGGGAGGAGGGAAAAAATGGGAATTAAAGGGTGGGAAATGCCAGGGGAGAGCAGCTGGGGAGGAAACTGAGAGCTGATGCTACCAAATCTGCGAGAAAAACCTTTTATTTGGAAGATCCCAACACTTGATGAGCTCTCCAGAGGTTTCTGGCTCGTCTCAGAGTGAAATTCCAGGATATATTTCCTGGCAGTTTCTTTATCTGCAAGAGGTGGAGGGAAATCTCCACAGCGCTATCGCCAGTACCTGGAGAGAATGGAAAATATAAAATGGAAAATATAAAATGGAAAATATAAAATGGAAAATATGGGAGGAAAATATAAAATGGAAAATATAAAATGGAAAATATAAAATATTGGTTGCTGGGATTTAAATCAGTGCCTCTGGGGCCTGAGATGTGTCCCTGCCCTCTCCTGCCGTGGATCAGGGGATGGTTTGGTTGGAAGGGTCCTGCAGCCTGTCCATCCCACCCTGCAGGGACAGGGACACGTCCCATGACCCCAGGGTGCCCCAGGCCCTGCCCAGCTGCCCTGGGAGCCCTTTGCCCACTGTGGTTGATAATGGGAGGATTTCAAAGAGAGTCTCAGAATCTCTGCTGCCCACAGTGACTCTCAGATCTGTACAAGTCTCTTTCCCAGCCCAGCGGTCGAAGAAGGAGTCAGGATTCTTCATTTCTCCTTCTCAAGGTTGTTTATTGTTTCTTATCTCTAAAATTCTTTCTCTTGCCCTGCTGAGATCTGTTCAGCAGGACAGACAGAGGCACTCTGCCTGCCCCAGGGTGGTGTTATCTTTTTATACTAAAATCTGTGTTCAATATTTACCATAACTTCCCAATACCTATCACCTATGTTAGACAGTGAGCTTCTACCTTAAACCAATCCAAAAGTGCCAACATCACCCAGAACATGGAGGCCAAGAAGAAGAAGAAGAAGGTCAGGGCACACCCAAATTCCTTCATCTTGGGACCCTGAACCTCCATCCTAAAAAACCCAAAAATCTATTTTTCACCCCATGACAAACTAACTATCATTCTACTTAAACTTTCATGGCTTGTAAATCCTCGTTTAAGGTTGGTAATTTTTTGCATGGGTCAAGATCAAAGGCAGAGGGGCCTTGGGCTCTGTGCCAAGGTCTCTGAGCCCCCTGGCAGGGGCTGGAGCCATCCAGGGCAGCCAGAGGGATGTGCTGGGTTCCAACAGGAAGACATCAGGCAAGTCTGAGCTGTTCTGAGCCCTTGTCCAGCTGTGGGAATTGCTGGGTGCACAAGGTTGGCAGGCTCTGGCTCAGCTGCCCAGGGAGGGTTGCAGTGTCCATCCCTGGAGGTGGCACTCAGAGCCCTGGGCAGGGGACTGGGCACAGCTTGGGCTGGGAGGGCTTTCCCAACCTCAGTAATCCTGGGATTCTGTCATCCAGGGAGCAGAGCCAAGCCTGGCACTTTTTAGTCTTTATTTTATCAGCTAATCAAATAATAATTGAATTTAAAATGTTCTCTTCCAGCACCTATTTTTTCCCGTTGAAATGCCCCCTTCCCCTTATCAATCCATGCCCTAATTAGTGGAACTGCTCCAGTGTCTCAGATCCAGGCTGAGGAGCTGGAAGATAATTAGTATTTCACCAATTAAGCTTGTTGCAAGTTCATGAATTCACCTCTTAGCTTTTTTCCCAGCACATTCAGAGTGGCTCCAGTAATTTAACACATTTCCAGGAGCCAGCAGAGGAGCTGCTCAAAGAGTTTTTGGGGTTTGAAACATCCTTGTAACAGCAGCTCCAGGATTTCACCTTTCCCTGCCGGCTGTCCCCCAGCTCCCTCTGATCCCTCATTAGACCTCATTAAGGGATGGTTGTTAGATTATGGCTCTGACCCCAGCTGACCCCACAGAATTGCTTTTTCCATCTTTAATGTAAAAACAGAACAAATACCAGGCTGGGATTTGTGCTGGAGGATCAGAGTGGTTTCCTTCCCTTTTTCCAGCTGGGTCCCAGCCAAGCAGTTCCCAGAGGTGTCTTCTCCTGTCCAGGTGAGCCCCCCCAGGTGTCCCAGCAGAGCTGCTCCATCCTCTGAGCATTTGGTGCCTCCTCTGGATTCTGCAGCAGCTCCAGGTCCCTCCTGGGCTGGGCTCTGCAGCCCCCAAGCCAAGAAAGGAACGGGAACCTGGAATTGGGAGCTAAACAGAGCCATTGGTGTCACAGACATCTTTTCATGAAAAATTTTTTTTAGGATTTTTCCTCTTGAGAAGCCGAGAGGCCTCAGGAACAAAATGTAAACAATGGTTATCTGCTGCTGTGGAATGCAACAGGTGCATCTGGGATTAACTTATGTTGGTTTGTTTGTAATTAATGGCCAATCACAGTCAGCTGGCTCGGACAGAGAGCCGAGCCACAAACCTTTGTTATCATTCCTTTCTATTCTATTCTATTCTTAGCCAGCCTTCTGATGAAACCTTTTTTTCTATTCTTTTAGTATAGTTTTAATGTAATATATATAATAAAATAATCAATCAGCCTTCTGAAACATGGAGACAGATCCTCCTCTCTTCCCTCCTCCAAGAACCCCTGTGAACACTGTCACACATTGGTGCCTTGTGAAACCTGACCTAGGGAAGCTGGACAGAGTTCCAGAATAAAGCAGGGATTGATTCAAAGCATCTCCTCCATGGATCCACCTTGGGCAGCACAAGAGCCCAGCCAGGGCTGCACCCAAGATGAACCCAAATGGCCCCAAAATGAACCCAAGATGAAGCCAAATGGCCCCAAAATGAACCCAAGGTGAACCAAAATGGCCCCAAAATGAACCCAAGATGAACCCAAATGGCCCCAAAATGAACCCAAGATGAACCCAAATGGCCCCAAAATGAACCCAAGATGAACCCAAATGGCCCCAAAATGCACGGCCGGGCACGGGGTCTGTCCCTGGGATCAGTTCTGCTCCATTTGCATCTTGCAGTTCATTGTCCCATTGCAGCTTTAGCCCAGGCAGTCCCACCCTGCTTGTTTTTCTCTCTGCAGCCCACGGTGTTTGTGCTCCTGGGCTGAGATTTGGATCATTTGTCCTTGGTGCCCAGCTGGAGCAGGAATTGTTTTGTGTCCCTGCTCTGTGCACAGAGCTCAGCATCCCCTGATGTGAGCCCAGCCCCACACACTAAAGCAGCTCAGAATGGGAAAAATATCAAAGTCAAACCTGAGGTATCACCCTGAGCCATCAGGGAGCTGAGGGAAGCTCACCAGAGGTGTTCTGAACCCTGCTGGTTCCCAAATCCCACGGGAGAGCAGGGCTGGCTCCTCAGCTGCTCCTGGTGCTAGAGATGGAAACAAACCCCTCATGGTGCTCAAAACCATAAAAGCACACAAAAGGTGCTCTGTTTATTATCTTTCTCCCCCATTTTTAATAAGAAAAAAGCCTCTCAAATTGATATTCTGATTCCATCCATGGACACCTGCTGCTGGTAATGATGGAATTAAGCAAATGATCCTTTTATTGCTTTGTTCCCGAGCTTTTATAAAAACTCTCCTCATATTTTTCTTGTCACTGCAGTTGCTGAAGCTCTTCCATTGAAACAGGGAGATGATTCCCCTTGGAGGGAGTTCTTCCCTGCCTTTTAGAGGGAGACACAGCAGCTGTAATTGCCTTGCCAGGTTGATGTTTCCAGGGTTTATTATCCTTTTTTTTCCTCTGGACAGGGTCAGGAATGGGACTTGGATGATGATCTTGGGGGCCCTTTCCAGCTCAGGATATTCTGTGATTCTATAATTCTAATTATTCCCTCTGCCAGTCACTTCCTCATCTTGGGCTGTCCCAATTTGGGGGTTTGGTTCAGCTCAATGCTGCTTTTCTTGCTGAGTGACAGAAATCCCAGATTATGGAGGTATTTTTCCCCCCCAAAAATGACAATCCCTTAGGTTTCCTTTAATGGATTTCAGAAGAAGAGACTGCACAAAAACCCCACAACTGAATTATTTAAAAATCAAATATTTGCTCGTTTTTAGAGTTTCCTGAATTCCCAGGGAACTGGCAATGCTGGAAATGATGTGCAAGGAAAGCTTTTTCCCTGGAGCCATTAGTTCTTGGAAGTGTGGCTGCCAAAATACATTCTTGTGCTCTTAAATGGTTTGGGGCAAATTCAGGTGCTGCCTGATGAGCTCTGGGGTTGAGGATCCCTGATCTGGAGATCCTGAGGGCCCAGAATATCCTGAGATATTTGGGATGTTGGAGAGCCCAAATATCCTGAAATATTGGGGATGTTGGAGAGCCCAAAAATCCTGAGGTATTGGGGGTGTTTGGAGAGCCCAGAATATCCTGAGGTATTGGAGATGTTTGGAGAGCCCAGAATATCCTGAGGTATTGGAGATGTTGGAGAGCCCAAATATCCTGAGGTATTGGAGATGTTGGAGAGCCCAGGATATCCTGAGGTATTGGAGATGTTGGAGAGCCCAAATATCCTGAGGTATTGGAGATGTTGGAGAGCCCAGGATATCCTGAGGTATTGGAGATGTTTAGAGAGCCCAAATATCCTGATGTTTGGAGAGCCCAGAGTATCCTGAGATATTGGGGGATGTTGGAGAGCCCTGAATATCCTGGGATATTGGAGATGTTTGGAGAGCCCAGAACTCCCCGAGGAATTGGTTTGTGTACTGAGATGTGTTTGTGGGTGTGTGTGACATTCACATTCTCTTCCTTCGCCCAGGGTTTTTCTCCTGGGAAGCTGAGAAGCCTCAGAGAAAAGGAAAACAATTCTTACTTCATTTGCTTCTCCTGTGTTGTGCTCCTTTGGGGATTGTTTACCCACAGGTGATTGTTCCATTGGATTCTGCTGGGAGTTGTTTTCACTCTTTGGCCAATCAGGGCCAAGTTGTGTCTGGAGAGAGTCAGGAGTTTTCATTATTATCTTTTTAGCATTCAGTAAGTATCCTTTCTGTATTCTTTAGTGTAGTTTAGTATTCTTTAATATAATATAGTATAATAAAGTAATAAATTAGCCTTCTGAGAACATGGAGTCAGATTCATCATTCTCTCCCCTTGTTGGTGGACTAGCATTTACAATAGGTGTGTGGATGTGTTTGTGGTGTGTGGATGAGGTTTGTGGATCAGTGGGTGTGGTTTGTGGATGTGGTTTGTGGGTGTGTGAATGTGATTGTGGATGTGTGGATGTTTGGATGTGTTTGTGGGTGTGTGGATGAGGTTTGGGGTGTGGATGTGTTTGTGGGTGTGTGAATGTGATTGTGGAGGATGTGTGGATGTGTGATGTGTGTGTGGGTGTGTGTGGATGAGGTTTGTGGATGAGTGGATGTGGTTTGGGGGTGTGGATACGTTTGTAGGTGTGTGGATGTATTTGTGGTGTGTGGATGAGTGGATGTGGTTTGTGGGTGTGGATGAGGTTTGTGGATGTGTCTGTGGTGTGTGTGAATGTGTTTATGGGTGTGTGGGTGTATGGATGTGGTTTGTAGATGTAGTTTATAGATGTGTGAATGAGGTTTGGGAGTGTGGGGTGTGGATGAGGCTTTTGGATGCCTGGATGTGTTTGTGGGGGTGTGGATGTTTGGATGTGCTTGTGGGTGTGTGGATGAGGTTTGGGGGTGTGGGATGAGGTTTGTGGATGACTGGATGTGGTTTGTGGTTTGTGAATGTGATTGTGGATGTGTTTGCGGGTGTGTGAATGAGGTTTGTGGATGTGGTTGTGGGTTTGTGAATGTGATTGTGGATGTGTTTGTGGGTGTGTGGATGAGGCGCATGGATGAGTGGATGTGGTTTGGGGGATGTGGATATGTTTGTGGTGTGTGGGTGTGTGGATAAGGTTTTGTGGATGAGTGGATGTCGTGTGTGGATATGTTTGTGGGGTGTGTGGATGGATTTGTGGGTGTGTGGAGGGATTTGTGGGTGTGTGGATGGATTTGTGGGTGTGTGGATGAGGTTTGGGGGTGTGGATATGGTTTGTGGTATGTGGATGTTTGGATGTGTTTGTGGGTGTGTTTTGTGACTGTGTGGATGTGTTTATGGGTGTGTGAGTGTGTGGATGAGGTGTGGTGGGTGTGTTTGTGGGTGTGTGATGGTGTTTATGGATGATAGATGTGGTTTGGGGGTGTGTGGATGAGGTTTGTGGCTGAGTGGATGAACACCCACCCTGGGATGGCAGTTCTGTGCATTTTCACAGCTCTAATGAGACCCACTCAGGATCAAAGAGAGCAGCAGGGGCTGGGCCCTGGCAGCACAGAGCTCTCCTCCTCGGGCTGCTTTCCTGCTGCTGAAGTCTGGATGAATCATTTGCCCTTCAGAAGGGGAACCCCCCGAGCCCCTCCCCAGGAGCCTGACTCGCCCTGTGTGGGCACTGGAGCTGTTGGTTTGCCCAGCAGGGTTTTGTGCAGGAATTCCCCCTCACCCTGGGGGATTTCTGTGCCTACTGAAGTATTTTAATCTTTTTTTTCCCTTTTCTGGGGGTAGGTGTGAGAGCAGCAGGAGACAGCAGGGCTGTGAGCTTCCCCTGCCACCAGGAGGGGTTCAGGACAATAATGCTTGAGGCAAATCTCAGATTTTTCTGAAGAAGTCTCTATTGAGTCCCTGGTTTTCCTCCCTCTTCTCCACGTTATCCCTCGGGATACACTCAGAAATCCCAGCACTGATCAATGCCTTGCTTCTCCAGCTAAAGGGAACAAACAGAACTGCCCAGGATGGATTAACTTCTGGATTCTTCAGGAGTCACTGTGAGTGTGAACTCCACTTCAGCAACGCTGTCAGAGACATAATTTATTATCTAATTGGTAAGAAATATTGCAGGGAGAGCCCAGACAATGAAAACAACTTTTGCAGGAAATATTTTACCAAGAAGAAGCTACTTGGGGATGGAGCGGGGGCAGAAAATTGAGTTGCAAATTAAAAAGGATAAAAAATATGGAGTCGTATATAACAAAATTCTACTTTTTAAAATGCAGCTGGTGAGGACCATCATTTATTTGTGGAAGGGAAAAACCAGGGCAGAGACTTCAGCAGAGAGGGCTGGAAAGGGAGGCTGGGAAGGGATGTGGGAGGTAAAGGGGAAGGGGAAGGAGCTGGGAGGGGGGAAATGGTGAAAGAGGGAAGGAAGGGGGTCCTGGGGTGGAACACTGGGGACACCTCCTGAGGGCTCACAGGGACACCCCTGGCCCAGCCCAGGCATGCAGGGCAGCTCTGTGTGCTGGTATTTGCAGGGGTACCAGGGGGAGGGAAGAGATGAGGATCTGACTCCATGGTTCAGAAGGCTGATTTATTATTTTATGATATAAATTTTATTAAAAGAAAATAATATATTAAAACTACACTAAAATAATAGAAGAAAGGATTTCATCAGAAGGCTGGCTAAGAATAGAAAGGAATGATAACAAAATCTTGTGACTGACCAGACAGTCCGAGCCAGCTGACTGTGATTGGCCATTAATTAAAAACAACCCCATGAGACCAATCAAAGACACACTCTTGCATTCCACAGCAGCAGATAATCAATGTTTTCCTTTTCCTCTGAGGCTTCTCAGGAGAAGAAATCCTAGCAAAGGGATTTTTCAGAGAATATCATGGCTACAGCTCTGCTGAAGGAATTGTTTGGATTTCACTCCTTTGCATCCTCCCAGGAGTCTGGGATCACCTCCAGAGGCAGCTGCTGCTGGGAGCTCGGTGCTGTCCCCGTCCCTGCTCTGCAGTGTCACAGCTCTGCTGCTGCTGCAAGAGCTCCTGCTCAGAGCAGGGAGCCTGAATTGGCCAGGGGGAAAGGGGCTGGGAACGACTCCAATTTAAGGTGGGTACAGCAAGGACAAGATTGAAAAATCTCAAATATTCCCTGATTTTCCAGTTCTGCCCTGTAAAGAGGGTTCCCTGGGAATTCCCCAGGCTGTGACATCAGAACTCCCAGCTCTGTTTTCCCAGTGTCCCTCCCTATGTCCCACCCTCCTCCCTCTGAGTCCTTCACAGCGCTGGAATCAGCCCCTTCCTTCCCCCTCCCACTCCAATATTCACAATTTGCTCCCAGAAGTGCAGGGGGAAGCCTGAGCTGAGGCACAGGGAAGGGGAAGGTGGGGAACCAACCCAGCCAAGCTGCCAAGGCAACTCCAGGCAGGTGATGTGGGGCTGGGAATTCAGGAATTCAGGAATTCAGGAATTCAGCAGCGGGGTCAGGGAAGAGCAGCAGCCTGAGGGGCAGGAGAGCCCTGGCTGAGCCAGGTCCTGCACTCCCAACCCACCCAAAAGAACTGAAAATGAAAGAAAACCGGGGAATTTGAAATGTTTTCTACCCCAGAGGGTTTTTGTAGAATCCCAGAATGGTTCAGGCTGGAAAAGATTTCTGAGAGCATCAACCAACAGCACAGTTGCCTTTGAACCCTTTGAACCCTTTAAACCCTTTGAACCCTTTAAACCAGGAGTCACTTCCACCCAGGTTTGACACCCAGTTCCAGGGCTGCTTCCCAGAATTTTCTGTTTTCCCCTCACACACTCCTTTCCTCTATCCCTAATGCTATAAAACATGGAAGATACAACTTTCCCAATGAAGTTTTTAGCTCTGTCCCAAACCTCTTTCCAGGGAGGAGAGAATGGTAATCACTGCAGATTGATCCAACACTGTCATCAAATGCTTTTTTATCACCCCCAAAATCCTGCAGTAGGTGAGGTCTGAATGCTGCTTATATCAAATACTGCTGGCTTTGGTGGTCCTTATGGATTTCATTGAGCTCCAGATGTTTCTGGGATTATTTCTGACTGTGATCAACAAAAAGATTGGAGGAATACAGATGCAAACCTTGATTCTCCAATATTTATTACGACAACCTGACCCAGCAGCAGGCTGGGACTCACAGGGTGCAATGAAATCCTTGCTAAATCATCACCTCATGGAGAAAATTGCTTTTTTAATTTAATGTTTCTCTTTCAGCTGGTGCTGCCGAGACATGCTAATTTAGCAGCTTAATTTGTTATCAGGAAGAACATTATCCCAGACACGAGTTCTCCCCAAGTCACTTCCAAGTGAGACTGAAGGCTCAGGCAGGCGAGGCAGAGGCACAAATTGCCTCCTCCAGCAGGGACTGGTGGCAGCACAGCTGAGAACGATGCTCCTGGCTGCTGCTGTGGGCAAAAAACCCCAGAGCTTGGAGAAAAGCAGCAGCTTTGTGCTGGAGATGGAACACTGTTGTTGGTGGTCACAGGGGTTTGTAGAGGATGGAAGAGACAGGATCTTGATTCCATGATCAGAAGGCTTGATTTATTATATTATGTTATATATATAACATTATAACTATACTACATAGAGATAGAAAAGAAGGGAGCTTCTTCAGAAGCTGGCTATGCTAAGAACAGAATAGAAAGAATGAATAACAAAGGTCTGTGTCTGCAGAGAGCGAGAGCAGCTCCATCATGAGTGGTCAGCAGATCCAAACATCTACAGGGGACCAACCACGGGTGGACCTGTTGCATTGCACAGCAGCAGATAATAATTGTTTACATTTGTTACTGAGCTTCTCAGCTCCAGCAGGAAAAATCCTACAGAAAGGATTTTTCACAAAGAATGTCTGTGACAGAACACAGCAACAAAAACGTTTCTGCAGGTAGTGCTGGTTAAACAGCCATGCTGGGTGAAGGCAGCAGCATTCCTGTGAGGATGGGTGAGTGAAACCTGCTGAGATCTGCTCAGATGTGAGATAAAACCCACAGCGAGCTGCAGAGAGTCCTGGGGCTTTGTAACTGTGAATTCTGCAAGGGTCCAGAGTGCAAACCTGAGTGTCCCCATCACACCTGAGTGTTCCCAACCAAACCTGAGTGTTCCAGCCCTGGTAATGGCCTCATTAATTTTCTGTGAGAGAACAAAGCTGAAAAATCACCTCCATCTTTGGAACAGACCTGCTCCATCTTTGCTGCTGCTGCCCCACATTCCCATGGCTGCCAGGGAGGATGGACAGACAGCCAGGGCAGGGCAGATGCCAGGGCTGGGCTCCAGGGGCTGGCTTTGGACAGAATTGATGGAATTGTGACCTGTTCTTTCTCCAGGCCCAGCACCAGCATCACCCAAGCTTGGTCTTGGAATGGTTTGGGTGGGACGGACCCCAAATCCCCCCAGTGCCACCCCTGCCATGGCAGGGACACCTCCCACTGTCCCAGGTGCTCCCAGCCCCAATGTCCAGCCTGGCCTTGGGATCCAAGGCAGCCCCAGGTGCTCTGGGCACCTGTGCCAGGGAGGAATAATGGGGATAAAGTTCCAATGCTCCAGAAAGAGGGACTGACCCTGAACCTGCTGCTCCTGCCCAGCCTCCCCAGGGTCACCCCCTGGACACGTGGCACCCCCAGGTGTGGCACCCCCAGGTGTGGCACCCCGAGGCTCCTGGGCAGGTGGCACCAAGGGCTGGGCACCTCACCAGGAGTGATGGAAGAGGGCGGGTCCAAAGCAACACAAAGTGGGAAGGCAGAGAAGCCAAGCTGGGATATGGGGATAACTCACAGCCCCCTTCCCCTGGGCTCACAAACCGCCCTTATCTCCCCTGCAATCTGCAGAGAGAGCAGTGCCAAGGAGGGGAGGAGAGCTCAGCTGAGCACTTTAGGCTAATGTTATTCATAAGCAAGGCTTATCTCCCTCGGTACAGCTTGCATATTTTTCTAAATAACTGCATTCCTTAAGCACTGTCAGTCTGGGAGCCCAGAGCTCTGTGTCTCACCTGGTTTCCCAGAGGAGATGGATTGATGGCCAGCGTGCAGCTGCCTCCACCAGGGCAGGGCTTCAGCTGGATGAGCCCTGCCCAGCAGCAGCTCTGCAGGTGTGAGAGCAGCAGAGCCAGGCCTGGCACCCTGCAGCTCTGGCACAGCACCTCCCTGCCCCTGCTCCTCTGGCACAGCACCTCCCTGCTCCTCTGGCACAGCACCTCCCTGCCCCTGCAGCCCTGGCACAGCACCTCCCTGCTCCTGCTCCTCTGGCACAGCACCTCCCTGCTCCTGCAGCCCTGGCACAGCACCTCCCTGCTCCTGCTCCTCTGGCACAGCACCTCCCTGCTCCTCTGGCACAGCACCTCCCTGCTCCTCTGGCACAGCACCTCCCTGCTCCTGCAGCCCTGGCACAGCACCTCCCTGCTCCTCTGGCACAGCACCTCCCTGCTCCTGCAGCCCTGGCACAGCACCTCCCTGCTCCTCTGGCACAGCACCTCCCTGCTCCTGCAGCCCTGGCACAGCACCTCCCTGCTCCTCTGGCACAGCACCTCCCTGCTCCTCTGGCACAGCACCTCCCTGCTCCTGCAGCTCTGGCACAGCACCTCCCTGCTCCTGCTCCTCTGGCACAGCACCTCCCTGCTCCTGCTCCTCTGGCACAGCACCTCCCTGCCCCTGCTCGCTCTCCACGCCAGGATCAGACCTGCAAACAGAGCCCAGAGCCTTCCCTTCCCCACACAGCCCAGGGGGGATCCCAGCGTCCCGGAGGCATCCCTACAACCACACATGCCAACAGCTTTCCAGCCCACACCCACAAACGGGGGAGCTTTTAATTAGCTGCAAATGGCAGATTAAAGTTGGCCACTGTCGCTGTGACTTTGTCTACTTCCAAATTTTTCATGGCTCGAAGTAGCAATTTATTGTTCAGTACTGAGAGATTCGGAAAAGTCAAGCTGAGAGTGGTTCCCAGGGAATAAATCATCTCACTGCGATAAACATTTCCCTTCAAATTGCTTCTTCCACACTTTATTAGGCCTTTTATTTTGGAGGAGGCAGTTCCACAAATTTTTCTCTGCAGTTTCAGTGATTGATAATTAAGCTCATGTGGTTTGACTATTTCTGTGATTTCAAAGGCAAATCTTCATCTCGCCCACCCGACGCTCACCTAAACAACGTGTTCTATTTCAGAATAAGAGAATAATGGAAACATGGTGAGAATAGGGAAAGGTTCCTCGTGGAAAGGGCTGTCCAGGCCTGGCACAGCTGCCCAGGGCAGGGCTGGAGTCCTGGAGGTGCCCAAGGCTGGACATTGGGGTTTGCAGCAGCCTGGGACACAGGGGTGGATGAGATGGTCCTGAGGGTCCCTTCTAATACAAACCATTCCAGCTTTTATTTCATTTTTAGTTATGTAAGCTGAATTTGATTAAACTTGGCCAATTTTTTGGTATTAACAAAATCACACCAACAGAGCTTCCTCCCCTGAGTTCTCCCACACTGCAGAAAGGGCAGGTCCGCCCAGGAATTCTCATCAAGAAAGGATTTCTCACACAAAATAGGGAATGCATCCTTGGTTTATCATATGGGGGACTCAGGATGGCTGCAGGTGTTGTCCTGGCTGAGGTAGGGAATTTCAGATTCAAAACTCTCAGCTCTGACATTCTTATCCTCATCTCATGGAGCTGCTTTGCCACCTCCTGCTTTGTGTTCCTCACTGCCTGGTAGCAGTGCAGCCTTTTCATTCTTAGAAATGGGCCACGACCACTGTAATCCCAATAAATCCATCTCACCTCTCAACAGAAACAATGAAAAGACAGATAAGGAACAAAAGCTAAGGGCTCTTTGTCACATGTTCATAAATGAATAAAAGTACATGATGGAAAACTCTGAAACAACATCCAATCACTGGTGGAACTTCTGAGAGACACATCACTAATGGTTCATTTAACTTTGCAGTACCTTAAACTCCCTTGCTTTGTGAAGCTGGAATTATTTATGAGCCAGTTTATTCTGAGCAGATTAATATTCATTGGGCAGCTGGCAGCAGTGAGTGCTCCCATCCCCGTTTGCAGGAGCACAGAGCCCTCACCCCAGAGCTGTGGCCAGGGCTGATTGCAATCAGGATCAGCAGCAGTGAGCCCAGGGGGTGTCTGGGGAAGGAATCACATCGGGCAGGGGTTATTTACAGACCACAAACGGGACTGGGCTGCTGGGAACTGCCTTGAGCTCTTTGATTTTCCAGCATCAGCCTCATTCCCTGGGTATGGCAATGGGAAGATGCCCCCAGCTCACATCCCAGGCAGCACACACAGAACTCAATGTCACAGCTCACTTTGTGAGTTTATTGACCAATCACACAGAGCCACAGCACATTGACAGTATTTCTATCTGTACAGTATATATTCTATATTGACAGTAGTTCTGTCCAACCACTGTAAGCACAGGTACCTGTGGTTAAACAATGCTGCTTATTTCAAACACAACACCTGCTTGTGAGCCTTAAAACACAACTCACAGAGCTCCATTATTAAGCTTCAAACTTCCTAATATCTTGCTAGGTAAACTTTTCTGCAGCTTAGAGAGTTATTCTAGACAAGCATTAATGCACAGACCATTGTTCTATTTGTCCTTGCTTTTCTACAGTTTAAATAATTTTTCTGCTGACCAATCTCATGGCTGCTGCTTAGCTCTAATCACAGTTCTGCTGCCTCTGGGGCCTGCCTTTTTCAGCTTTCCCAAACCCCTCTGATTTTGTGGATTCCCACAGAATCACACCTTTCCTTCCCAGGCCTGGCTGGGGCAGGAGCAGCTCCTGGGCCCTGCTCTGTGTCAGGGCTGGGGGATGTTCACTCACTGAGCACAGAGTTTATCAGTGCTGAGAGCACAGCCCTGGTGGAGCCAGCTCCTGGGTACCAGTGTCAGAACTCAGTGCATCCCTCTGGGTGCCCAGAGCTGCCAGGACCCTGCCAGGGGGCTCAGAGACCCTGGCACACAGCCCAGGGCACCTGGGGATTTGATTGTGACCCCTGGAGCAAGTTACCAGCTTTGTATGAGGACCTGAAAGTCACACAGGTTTAAATAGTGTAATAACAAAATGATCACAGGGTGAAAATGTAGATTTTGGGATTTTTGGAGTGGGGGTTATGGGGACAAGATGGAGGAACTTGGGCGTGTCCAGCCTTTCTTCTTCTTCTTCTTCTTGTTCTACATTTTCTGCAGTGATGTTGGCACTTTGGGATTGGTTTAGAGTAGAAGTGTACTGTCTAACACAGGTGATGGGTATTGGGAATTAAGTGTAAATATGTTATAGGTAGTTTGTAGTATAAAAGGACAGAGTGCCTGTGGCTGCCCTGCTGAGCAGATCTGGCTGGGCAGGAGAAAAAATTTTATAGATAAGAATTAATAAACAACTCTGAGACTGAAAACTGAAGAGCTCTGACTCGTTCTTTGGACACATGGGCTGAAACAGAGACTTTTCACACATCTCAGGGCTGCAATTAACAGCCAAACTCCCCAGACCATAGAAGGGTTCCCAGTGTTGGTGCACAGCCTGCCAGGCTCCCCAGAGCTCCCTTCCTTCCTTTGGTTATTTACTGCCAGGCATTGGCTTCCAGAGGGTCCCTGGCAGTGCAGCCCCTCCTGTGCTGTCTGCAGGACAGAAATCCCTGGCAAGGCACAGGACAAGCAGCAGGACTGTCCCAGCTGGGATGCCCAGGGCTGCAGGGCCCTGCAGTGGGGTTTGCCTTGCAGAAGAATTAAGAGTGAACTTAGATTGGTTTCACAGGCAGCCAGCAATCACCCAGCTCGGTTTTTCACCTCTGCTAACAAGAGGTGAAAAGTGTGGGTCATCCCTCTCTGCTGGTTCAGCTCACAGCCAGACACCCAGCAGAGCCTGCAGGGATCCCAGAGAGGAGAAAGCACAGCACAGCCAAGGAATGAACACACACAGAGCTCTGGGTGCTGTGGGTGACAAAGGGAATGGGGCAGTGACAGCCACCACCTGTCCCTGTGCCCAGGGCCCACCCCAGCCTGGCTCCATCCCAGCACCTGCCCCAGCCCAGGGGCTGCTGTCCTCACCTGAGGAAGGAGTTTTGAGGAGTCCCTTTCACCACTAATGCATCACTGCCTGTTATTTATGTGCTGCTGCCAATGCAGCCAATGCAGATGCCAGGCAGGATGGACACCCCCTCACGTTCCAGCAGTCACAGAAATCACAGGGAAAATAAAGGAACCCAGCCCCACAGCCTGTCCACATCACTGGGAGCCACCAGTGTCACTGTGCTCACAGGGGTCTGAGGATGAGGGAAGAGATGAGGATCTGACTCCATGGTTCAGAAGGCTGATTGATTATTTTATGATATATATTACATTAAAACTGTACTAAAAGAATAGAAGAAAGGATTTCATCAGAAGGCTGGCTAAGAATAGAAAAGGAAAGAATGATAACAAAAGCTTCTGTCTCAGACAGAGTCCAGCTGCCTGTGATTGGCCATTAATTAGAAACAACCCCATGAGACCAATCCCAGATGCACCTGTTGCATTCCACAGCAGCAGATAATCAATGTTTGCATTTTGTTCCTGAGGCCTCTCAGCTTCTCAGGAGGGAAAATCCTAAGGAAAGGATTTTTTCAGAAAATATCATGGCTACACAGCAGGGTGTGAGGGCAGGGGGAGCAGGCATGGAGCTGGCACATACAAACACACACTGCAGCCATGGCCTCGCTGAGAGACACAGGAACTGCTGAAACTGGACCATAAAAACCATTTGTGCTTCTGGAACTGGGTCCTGGATCTCACCAGGACACCTCTGGCACTGCCTCACACATGCCAGGCTGCTGCTCCTTTGGCACTCAGGGCTGGCACTGACTTTGGCCAGCCCAGCAGCACCAGGAGGCTCCTGGTGAGCCTTGGCTGTCCATGGGGATGCTGAGAGCTCCCTGGGGCAGAGTTAAAGGATAAAGCAGGGATTTAATCCAAGGAAATCATTCCCTCACAGGACACACACCTGGGGCAGTGATGCTGTGAGCTCCCTGGGGCAGAGTTAAGGAATAAAGCAGGGATTTATTTATTCCAAGGCTCACAGGACACACCTGAGGCAGTGATACCTGAGCTCCCTGGGGCAGGGCTGGGCAGGGTTAAAGGACAAAGCAGGGTCTGAGCTGCTGCTGCCTTCCTGCACAGCTGTGTGGGCTGCAGGGACCCCAAATCCCCCCAGTGCCACCCCTGCCATGGCAGGGACACCTCCCACTGTCCCAGGTGCTCCAGCTCCAGTGTCCAGCCTGGCCAGGGATCCAGGGCTCATCTCCTGCACCCTTGAGCACAGATCCAGGATAACTTTTCACTGTTTTGACTTTTTCTGCTTCTCCCCACTGTGCCAGGTCCAGGCTGCCGTGGGCAGCTCCAGCCTTGTGCCAATAAATCCCAACCATCCCAACAAGAACCATCATTTGTGCTGGCCAAAAGTGAGGCTGGGAGCCCCCCAGGCTCATCCTGCCCTTCCATCTGCCTCTCCTGCAGCCCTGCTCCTCCCCAAGCTGCAGCAGGGAAGGAATTTCAAAACATCTTCATAATTTAATATAAAACCAGGTGCACTGGGGTCAGTGCTTCACCTGCAGCACTGCAAAGTTCATTCTCATTTGGAACTTTTTTTTCCCATTAAGCTTAAACACCCAACTTGAGAAAGGACCCTCCTCACCTCATCCCCTCTCCCAAAACCAGAGGGGTTTGGAGAGTCAGGAGAAGGCACAGAGCTACAGAAAACAAAAATAAAACCCCATTGCATGCTCAAATTAACCTCTAATTTATTATCATATTAACAATGTAGAAGAAATTGGGTTTTTTCCACCAGCACCATCACTTGTGACCCCCAGTCTCAGCCCAGCCACAACATTATTCCCTGGGGGCCCTGGAAATCAGACAGGTTAATGTATGTTAATACTGGAGAAATCAACTCACCCTTGAATCTCCTAATGAGCTTTTGTAATAAGCCTATTTTTGGTCTGGGTATTTATAACTATCCCACCTGAAACTGAAAACAAGGAGCAGTTCATAAACTGATCCAGCATTTGCATAAAAGAGCTGATGCTGATGAGCTGATGGGAGCATTGCACCCACAAGGAAAAGCAAGCAGCAGCCAAGAGTGGCCAAAACCCCACGGTGACACTGGTGGCACTGGTGACATGGTGACACTGGTTACATGGTGACACTGGTGATACTGGTGACACTGGTGACCATGGTGGCTCCAGGGCACAGCGTGACACCGGGCTGTGGCTGTGTGTGCTGTGCTGCACTTGGTCCCTTTATATCTTTAATTTAAAGGTGTCTCAGCTGTTTGCTGCTGCTCGTGATTCCAGCAGCCCCCACATCTCTGAGCCTGAGCTCAGAGCAGCTCAGAGGGTCCCAGCACTGGGGGTTCCCTCATGGGGGCCTGGCCTCACCAGAACCCTGCTGCAGGGCTGGGACATTTAAAACCTGGGCCCAGAATTAACCCTGGAGCCCCCCAGGCCTGCACAGCCCTCCCAGGCTCCTGTCCACTGCTCCATCTCCTTCCTTCCCCATCCCACCCTGTGGCATTTTGTCAGGCATTGCATCCTTCACCTGGGCTGCTGCTCTCAGTTCCTGCCCTCCCTTCATTCAGCAGCACCACCACTGTTAATCTCTGCAAAATATTTGTAATTTGAATTAAAACTGTAATTTAGATAGAAGCTGTAATTTGTATAGACATGGTAATTTGTGTAAAAACACATTTCCTCCAGCAAATGCTTTGCTTGGCTTTTATGTTTTCTGGGTTTGGAATACAATGAACACCCTCACTGCTGTTTCCTTCTGAATTCTTAAAAGGCAGCAAAATGGTTAAGGATTTGTAAACTCTTCTCCTATATTTTCAGAAATGGAAAACAAATGAAGAGAGTTTCATTTCAGAAGGGTTTGGGATTGTTTTTTTCTTTTTTCAAATATCCTCTAGGGCAAAATTTTGAAGCAGCAGCAGAGTCAGGTTGCCTCACGCATGAACAGCATCATACATATAAATATATATAAAAATATCTGTCTTGGAGGTTCCAGTATTTGAAACCATGCCAGCAATGATTTCTCTGCTGCGTGAATTCCCTGATGTGCAGGGGTCAGAGCATGAAGGGACATCTCCCTGCCTCTGCCCTCGCTGCCTCCTGCAGTGCCACAGCTGGATGTGACATCGAGTCCTGCCCTGGGTGTGACACTGAATCCTGCCCTGGATGTGACACCTGGAACCTGCCCTGGATGTGACACTGAGTCCTGCCCTGGATGTGACACCTGGAACCTGCCCTGGATGTCACACCTGGCTCCTGCCTGGAGTGCCAGCAGCTCCATCTGGGTGTGACACCTGAGTCCTGCCCTGGGTGTGACACTGAGCCCTGCCCTGGGTGTGACACCCAGAGTGGCAGCAGCTCCAGCCCCCCCTGGATGTGACACTCGGGTCCTGGCTGGAGTGGCAGCAGCCCCTCTGGATGTGACACTCGGGTCCTGCCTGGTGTCCCAGCAGCCCCTCTGGATGTGACACTCGGGTCCTGCCTGGTGTCCCAGCAGCCCCTCTGGATGTGACACTCGGGTCCTGCCCTGGATGTGACACTGAGTCCTGCCCAGAGTGCCAGCAGCTCCAGCTGGGTGTGACACCTGAGTCCTGCCCTGGATGTGACACCCAGAGTGGCAGCAGCTCCAGCCCCCCCTGAATGTGACACTCGGGTCCTGGCTGGAGTGGCAGCAGCTCCAGCCCCCCCTGGATGTGACCGCCAGGTCCTGCCCTGGTAGTGACACCCGGGACCTGCCCAGTGTCCCAACAGCTCCCCCCTGGATGTGACACTGAGTCCTGCCGTGGATGTGACACCTGGAACCTGCCCTGGATGTGGCACCCGGGTCCTGCCCGTGTCCCAGCAGTCCCTCTGGATGTGACACTCGGGTCCTGCCCTGGATGCGACCCCCGGGTCCTGCCCAGTGTCCCAGCAGCCCCAGCAGGATGTGACACCCGAGTTCTGCCCTGGATGTGACACCCAGGTCCTGCCTGGCATCCCAGCAGCTCCCCCCTGGATGTGACCCCCGGGTCCTGCTTGATGTCCCAGCAGCTCCCCTCTGGATGTGACCCCCGGGTCCTGCTTGATGTCCCAGCAGCCCCACCCTGGATGTGACACCCGAGTTCTGCCCTGGATGTGACCCCCGTGTCCTGCCCGGTGTCCCAGCATCCCCCAGCCCCCCCCCCCCCCCCAGCGGGTGTGTTCATTATCGCCGCCGTTAATTGCCAATGAGGCAGCAGCTGCTCGCTGCTAATGAGCCGCAGCTCGGAGACTGCTCCTGGTGGCTGCAGCTCCGGGCTTGGCAGCCTGCCTGCAGCTCCCGGAATCACAGGGAAGAACCTGTGGAATCTCCGGGAATTCATGGAATTACAGGAACTCCTGGAACCACAGGGAATTCATGGAATCACAGGGAAGAACCTGTGGAATCTCCGGGAATTCATGGAATCACAGAAACTCCTGGAACCACAGGGAATTCATGGAATCACAGGGAAGAACCTGTGGAATCTCAGGGAATTCATGGAATTACAGGAACTCCTGGAACCACAGGGAATTCATGGAATCACAGGGAAGAACCTGTGGAATCTCCGGGAATTCATGGAATTACAGGAACTCCTGGAACCACAGGGAAGAACCTGTGGAATCACAGGGAACCCATGGAATCTCAGGAACTCCTGGAATCACAGGCAATTCATGGAATCACAGGGAATTCATGGAATCACAGGGAAGAACCTGTGGAATCACAGGGAATCCACATGAAATCACAGGAACTCCTGGAATCACAGGGAAGAACCCGTGGATTCACAGGGAATTCATGGAATCACAGGAACTAATGGAGTCACAGGGAAGAACCCATGGAATCACAGAACACATGGAATCACAGAACCCATGGAATCACAGAGCCCATGGAATCCCAGGGAAGAGCCCATGGGATCACAGGGAATCCACAGAATCACAGAGCCCATGGAATCACAGAACCCTTGGAATCACAGAGCCCTTGCAATCCCAGGGAAGAGCCCTTGGGATCCCAGGGAATCTGCGGAATCCCTGAGCCCTTGCAATCCCAGGGAAGAGCCTATGGAGTTACAGGGAACCCATGGAATCACAGAACCCATGGAGTCACAGGGAAGAACCCATGGAATCACAGAACCCATGGAATCACAGAACCCATGGAATCACAGAACCCTTGCAATCCCAGGGAAGAGCCCTTGCATTCCCAGCCTGCCTGCCAAGGCACCTCCAGCCCACCCAGCCCCTGGCACCAGCCCAGGCCGCTCCATCCCTGCCCAGCCTGGCCTGTGGGGCTCTGGGCAGGAGTTTGGCTCAGTAGCAGCCGAGGTCTCAGCTGGGTTTGGCTTTTCCTGAGGTATGGACACAAGTCCTGCTCTGAGTGTGTGTTTGAGGAGGAAAAGCAGGAGCACACATTGACCCCGTGCACATTCCCTGCTTTTAGAGTGAACTGCAGCGCTACATCAAACTGAGAGCAGATTTAGGGGGTATTGGGAATTAGGAATTGTTCCCTGGCACAGCTGGGGCTGCCCCTGGATCCCTGGCAGGGATTCAGATGGACTGGGAGCAGTTTGGGTGGGATTTGGGCAGGGATTGCTCCCTGGGAGGGGCTGGGATGCAATTCCCAGGGAAGCTGGTCCCTGGCAGTGCCCAGGGCCAGGCTGGGTGGGCTGGGAGCAGCCTGGGATGGTGGGAGGTGTCCCTGCCATGGGTGGGCTGTGAGATCCCTGCCAACCCAATTCTGGAATTTCATCATCTACAATGGCTTTCCAACAACTAAAGACCCAGGCCTCCAGTTCCCTTTTTCTTTGCATCAAATCTCTTTGATGACCTCACTGAACAGGAGATTCCAGTGAGGAGTTTTTGGAGCCCAGGACAAGAGCTTGGAGAAATAAATATTTTGACAGTAAACAAAATTCTAAATCGGAATATCTTGGTTACTGTGTTGCAAAAGAGCTTTGAAATACCAGCTCTTTCTTTTTTTTAATTAGAAGGTCATCAAATTTGCCAGATAATGTTGAAATGCAAAGTATAGCAGGATTTTTTCTGCTTTTTGGGGAAATAAAGCATCGTGGAATCACTTTCTCCTGTTTAAATACCATGGGGCAATGAGAGCTGGTGCACTCAGAATGCAAAGCAGGGAAACTCTTAGATTAGAACAATTAGTGCAGAAAACATCTGCATCCCTTGTTAACCATAGGGACCATCCAGCAAAAGTGATTTTTTTTTTTTAACGTTAATTGGAATTCATTAAAATAACTTTGCTTCAAAGTAAACATTAAAGCCATTTCTGAGCTTTTTATTTCCATGTTTACCTCGTCAGCTTCCATCTGGTTCTGGCTCTCCTGGCTTGGAGGGAGAGCTGGACTTTAAAGGAATTATTGCTGGGGCTGAAAGGCTCCAGCTGCTCCCCAGGCCAGCCCTGCCTGCCCCCGGCCATGCTGGCACTGAGGGGACACCAGGGGTCACATGGAGCCCTTCCCTCCTCACCAGGGAGGCACAGGGCATGAACAGCTGGGATTTACCAGGAAAGGGCGCTAGACATGAAATAGGAGCTGAAGGAGGGGAGATTTGGGTGGGATATTGGGAGTTGGGAATTGTATCCTGGCACAGGGTGGGCTGCCCTGGCACAGCTGTGGCTGCCCCTGGATCCCTGGCAATGCCCAAGGCCAGGCTGGACACTGGGGCTGGGAGCACCTGGGACAGTGGGAGGTGTCCCTGCCATGGCAGGGGTGGCACTGGGTGGGTTTGGGGTCCCTTCCATCCCAAGCCAGGCTGGGATTCTGTGGTTCCACAGAGAACTGTGACCCCACCGAGCTGTCCCTGTGCCCCAGTGACAGTGACAGCCAGAGCACTGCCCTGGGCACTGCCCACAGCTGGCTGGGAGTGACCCCAACTCAGGGGGACAGACCCTCCCTCCCTGGGGCTGCTCCTCATCCCCGCCTGGAGCATCCTCCTGATGCTCCCTGAGCTGCTCCTGCCCCTCATCCCCACCCAGGGCATCCTCCTGCTCCTCATCCCTGCCTGGGACATCCTCCTGTCCCTCATCCCCGCCTGGGGCATCCTCCTGATGTTCCTTGAGCTCCTCCTGTCCCTCATCCCTGCCTGAAGCATCCTCCTGCCTCTCAGTATACTCGGGGCATCCTCTTGCTCCTCATCCACATCCTCCTTATGCTCCCTGAGCTCCTTCTGCCCCTCCCAGAGCATCTTCCTGCCCCTCATCCCCACCCAGAGCATCCTCCTGATGTTCCCTGAGCTTCTCCTGCCCCTCATCCCCACCCAGAGCATTCTCCTGCCCTTCTCTGAGCTCCTCCTGCCCCTTCCCAAGCTCCTGCTGTTTTCCCTCACAGGGTTTGGTTTTCCCCCCTCTGAGGGTGAGGATGCACTTCCAGGAATCCTTTCTCAGGCTGGCTCTGGGATGAGAGCCTGCAATATTCCCTGCCCTGCAATGTCCCTGCTCTGCAATATTCCCTACTCTGCAATATTCCCTGCTCTGCAATATTCCTGCCCTGCAATGTCCCTGTCCTACAGTGTCCTTGTCCTGCAATGTCCCTGTCCCACAGTGTCCCTGTCCCGCAGTGTCCCTGTCCCGCAGCATCCCTGTCCTGCAATATTCCTGTCCCGCAGTGTCCCTGTCCCACAGTGTCCCTGTCCTGCAGTGTCCCTGTCCCACAGTGTCCCTGTCCTGCAATGTCCCTGTCCCACAGTGTCCCTGCCCCGGGATCTCCACCAGGACCTTTCCCTCTGGAGCACAGAGCCTCCCATCCAGCCGTGCTCTCCCAGTGCTGAAATGTGCCAAAGCCGAGCTCTAACTCGGGTTTTACATTGCCCTCCGATTCAGGAGAGCAGTGTAAAGATTTCCAGAGGCTGTGTATGAATAATTTAGCCCTGGCTCGATTCAGCTCTGGAAGTCTTCCCTGTTTCACCAGGATCAAACGAATGTCACACCACACCACAAAGGTAAAGGAGCACATTTCTGGTTCAAAGACATTTTGGGATGGGTTAATGCCCAGTTAATCTCTGATGGTGGCTGTAGGGTGTGGGGGCAGTGGGCCCCGGGTCTGTGGGAGGTGGAACCTCCCCGTGGCTGCTGGGGCTGGATGCCAGCGGTGGGATTGTCCCTGCCCTGCTGGTTTGGGCTGGCAATCAATGGAATTGCTCCCCAGCGGGCACTCGGAGGTTTCAGCACAAGTTCAGTGCAGGTTCAGAGCCCACTCTTCACCCCCTTATCTCCAGAAGCGTTGGCGTTCCTGAGCCAGGGGTTTGGAATGGAAATGAGGGCATTTCCCAGCAGGACCCGGCCCAGGAGCAGCCCTGAGGGCAGAGCAGAGCAATGCAGACATTTGTCACCCAGAGGCACTTCAGTGACCCTGCAAGGGAATTCCCACCGAGCAGGCTGGCAGTGCTCCTGTACCAGGATCCCGGCCTGGATCAGGCTGGAGGGGACCCCAGGGGACACTGCCCCAGCAGGGCCACCCCTGGGCACAGCAGCGTGTGCCTGTGGCTGTGGAATGTCCCTGGGAGGACACCCCAGCCCTCTCTGGGCTCTGCTCAGGGCTGGCACTGCCTGCTGTGCCCGGGGAGCTCCAGGGACCCTGAAATATCCCTGGGATGAGACCCCAACCCTCTTTAAGGGCTGGCACTGCCCCCTGTGCCCGGGGAGCTCCAGGGACCCTGGAATATCTCTGGGATGAGACCCCAACCCTCTCTAAGTGCTGGCACTGCGTCCTGTCCCCATTGAGCTCCAGAGACCCTGAAATATCCCTGGGATGAGACCCCAGCCCTCCCTAAGAGCTGGCACTGCCCCCTGTGCCCAGGGAGCTCCAGGGACCCTGGAATATCTCTGGGATGAGACCCCAACCCTCTCTAAGGGCTGGCACTGCCCCCTGTGCCCAGGGAGCTCCAGGGACCCTGGAATGTCCCCAGGAGGAGACCAAGCCCTCTCTAAGGGCTGGCACTGCCCCCGTGCCCAGGGAGCTCCAGGGCCCCTCCGTGCCCCTCCCTGCCCCGCTGCCAAGTCCTTTCCCAGCACCCCAGGACACTTTGGGTCCATCTGCCCTGGGAACAGCAGCGAGGTCCCTGACACCCAGAGAGGCACAGTCACCCTCTGTGCTCCAGCAGAACCTGTCTGGTGCCACGATTGAACACCTGAGCCCTCGGGGGGGATTTAGCCTGGCATCATTGCAGGGCTCCCGTTCTGTGGGAGGGCAGACACCTCGAGCATCGCCTCGGATCCACACCTGGTGTAACCAGGCCTGCACTCAGAGCCAGCTCAGCTCCCAGCAGTGAGCCTGGGCAGGGGTCTGGCACAGCAGCCCCACACACCTGCAGCCTCTGGCTGCATCCTCAGTGCTCCCCACCTGGTGTTCACTGTACAGGAGCAGGATGGGGAGGCAAAGCCCTCGCTGTGAGATGAATGCTTGGGAGCTGGGGGATGAGGATTGTTTACCCGTAAATCAAATTCCCCTCAAATCTGTGAGGCTGCAGTGGTGCACAGCCTCCCCTTCCCTTCCCTTCCCTTCCCTTCCCTTCCCTTCCCTTCCCTTCCCTTCCCTTCCCTTCCCTTCCCTTCCCTTCCCTTCCCTTCCCTTCCCTTCCCTTCCCTTCCCTTCCTTTCCCTTCCCTTCCCTTCCCTGCAGCCAGGACAGGATCCTGCTGGAGCTGTCCCACCCTGGGCTGCTGCCCCTTCCAAAGGCTCCTTCCAAATGCTTCTGCCCCTTCTAAAGGATGCTGCCCCTTCCAAAGGCTCCTTCCTACCCCTTCCAAAGGCTTCTCTCCCTTCCAAAGTCTCCTTCTTCCAAAAGCTCCTTCCTACCCCTTCCAAAGGCTTCTGCCCCTTCTAAAGGATGCTGCCCCTTTCCAAATGGTCCTTCCTGCTCTTTCCAAAGGCTTCTGCCCCTTTCAATGCTGCCTGCCTTTCCAAAGGCTCCTTCCTGCCCTTCCAAGCTTCTTCTCCTTCCAAAGGCTCCTTCCTGCTCTTTCCAAAAGTTTCTGCCCCTTCCAGAGGCTGCCTTTGGAAAGGAAGCACGGACACACATTTCACTGAGGGAGTCAGGTGTGACTCGTTATTTCCCAGAAAACCACAGGGAATTCTGTTTGTTTGGGATGGAGAGTTGTCCTGAACCCCAGCCCCAGCTGTGTCCTGTGCCCCTGCAGCCGTGGTGCCCGGGCAGAGCAGGGACAACAGCAAACAAACAGCCTGGGGCTGTGCCACGGGGGTTTGCATTGGAGATGGGGGAATCCCTGCACTGGAAGGGGGGCCAGGCCCTGGCACAGCCTGCCCAGGGAGTCCCACCCTGGAGGGCTCAGCAGACCTGTGCCTGTGGCACATGGAGACCCTGGGTTCTTCGATTTCAAGCACACACCCTTCATTCTTTGATCTCTCCAAGCCTCTCACCCAGAGCCTCTCATCCCAGATTCCCCCTAGGGCTGCTCTGCTCTGCTCACTTCAGTTCCTGGCAATGGAGGGATGCTGGGAGCCGACCACAGCTCCTCAATGAAACCTCTCTCATTTTTCCTTTGTACTTAAGCTCCTTCAATTCAATATTTTTGCAAGTCTAAAATTTGTTTTGGAATAATAAGCTGAATACATCTGCAGCTGAGAACGTTTGGCTGCCAACGCTTACCCAGACTATTAAAGGAAGTTTTTTAAAATAACAGCTTTTTCTGACTTCAGCAGCATAATTACACATATGCTCTTAGCAGAGCTCACCTGCAGTGGCACCTGCTTGCAGCAGATTAAAGCTCTCAACCATGTATTTGAGAGAAAAGCCAACCTAGCAGGGGGAATGAGCCCTCCTGCTGGAAGCCGGGCCATAACACTGCCTTGCAAGGAGCAGGGGGATGTTCGGGGCTGGGGAAGGGAGAGGAGCAGGCACGTGCCCGAGGAAAGGCTGGCAGAGCCCCCAGCAAGGTGTCTGGAGCAGGAGTGACCCAGAGATTAGAGATTTGGGGTGAGATGGGGTATTGGGAATGAGGAATTGTTCCCTGGCAGGGTGGGCAGCCCTGGCACAGGTGCTCAGAGCAGCTGGGGCTGCCCCTGGATCCCTGGCAGTGCCCAAGGCCAGGCTGGACATTGGGGCTGGGAGCACCTGGGGCAGTGGGAGGTGTCCCTGCCATGGCAGGGGTGGCACTGGAGGAGTTTCAGGTCCCTTCCCACCCAACCCATCCCCTGAGTGCAGGAATTCAAGGCTGAGCCCTCCTCCCCAGGGCCCTGCCTGTGTGTGCTGATCCCCCGGGTCCTTCCCCAGCTCCCCAATTGCACGATGCTATTTTTCCCCGCAGAGACACCCAGGAGGAGGAGGCTGTGCCAGAACCCTGTGCCTTCTGCTGTGATTTAGTTGTGCAACAGCCCCGGGAGGAGCGAGAGAAATCCTCCCACCGCATTCCAGAGTTCAGAGCAGAGACATGACAACGAGGATAAACAGGTATTCACGGGGAAAAATAGAACCTCATTTTCCTTATCTGCCTTCAAAGTGGCAGCAGGAGCAGGAGCAGTGAAAGGATGCCCTTTAGAGGCAGCCCAGCCCTCTCCCTGCTCTGTAACCGAGCAGCAGCTGCCCTGACAACGAGCACAATGATGGGCTGGGAGCAGCAACGTGCAGCTCCTGCCGTTTGTTCATCTGAAGAATGGAAAGAGGAGGATGAAGAATTCTCATCCCAGTCTGTTCAACAGCTCTGCTCACCCCCTCAGCAGTTAACTCCTTTCTGCTCCTTCCCTGGGAGAGCTGGGAGCAGCTCCTCTAGGGGAATTTGTAGATAATGTCGTCATTGCTTTCTTTCCCCAAAAAAGTTCAAAGTTTTCAGACAATTCTCACTGTGTTTTTCTTGGCTGTGACATTTGGGTTTCTGAAGGCAGCTGAGACTGAAGATGTTGACAAACCTCCCCACTCATCACTTGGTACAAATGCTTCAACACAATCCAAGGTGTTTTGAAAGCTCCTTACAGGAAAACCCCAAATTCTTGTTTGTCCTGAATCTCCAATTGCAGCTTTCCTTCCCCTTCAGATGGAAAAGGACCAAGATCTCGGGATGTCCCAGCTTGGCATCACATTTAACCCCTTCACCTCCCTGACCCTCCTATTGAAAGCACTGCATGTGGCGCGTTCTAAGTCAATATTGCAGATTTTTTGCCACTCCACGGGCAGGAGCTCCCCCGGTGCCATCTGGAGCTGCTATCAGGCTGTGAGGAGCAGTGTCACAGGGATGATGGATTATCCATGGCAAACCCAGCTGGCTGCACACATTGGGAGCACTCAGGGTCTGTGAAACGCTGCTGAGGAGCTGGAACCGTGGGGAACAAGGCTGGAGGGAGATGGGTCCCACAGGGGCCCCTCAGATCCCCCAGACCTGCCCCAAAGCCTCTCCCCAACCCCATCCTGGTGTTCTCAGAGGTGGAAGCTCTGCTCACCCAGAGCCTGCCCTGCCCAGGCAGGGTCAGTGCTGGGCTGGCAGCCGGGGGCAGCACCCTGGGCTGGGATCAGGCTCTGGAAGGGCCCCAAAGGGGATCCAGGCCAGGCCAACAAGGCACAGAGGGCCCAAAGGGCCTCTCCTGCCCCAGCCAGGGGCCCTGGTGCTTGTGGCCCTCTGCTGAACCAAGCTGTCAGGGATTAGGAGGAAAAAGGGAGAAGGTTTGGGGTGGACATGAGAAGTTCCTGGGCACTGAGCTGTGATGGTGCTCACAGGGGTCCCAGGGTGATGGAAGAGATGAGGATCTGACTCCATGGTTCAGAAAGCTGATTTATTATTTTATTATCTATATTACATTAAAACTGTACTAAAAGAATAGAAGAAAGGATTTCATCAGAAGGTTGGCTAAGAATAGAATAGGAAGGAATGAAAACAAAGGTTTGTGGCTCAGGCTCTGTGTCTGACCCAGCTGACTGTGATTGGCCATTAATTAGAAACAACCACAACAACCAATCCCAGATGCACCTGTTGCATTCCACAGCAGCAGATAATCAATGTTTGCATTTTGTTCCTGAGGCCTCTCAGCTTCTCAGGAGGAAAACTCCCAAGGAAAGGATTTTCCATTTAGTGTGTCTGTGACACTGAGCTCTGAGCAGACACCCCAGAGCTGCTCTGCCAGCCCCGTCCTGCCCCTGCCCACCTGCATCTCCCCCTCCCACCCCCGGGGCTCATTTCTTGTCTCCAGGCTCTGCCCTGGCCCACGGGCAAGGCTCAGTCGTGGCAGGGCAGGACAGATTTATCCCAGCCCTGCTGAAACAAATGGGGACTCTTTAAAGTGCCATCCCCTCCCCACGGCTGCTGGGTGCAGGGAGCAGTAAATCCCAGTTTGCTGGGGCAATGAGTTCATCCATCAGGCAGGCACAGCCCCGTGCTGCATTATTAAAGATCTGTTATTACACTGCATTTCTGAGCTCAGATAAAGCCCACCAAGCAGCTGGGGCCTGTTTGCTCAGCGTTAGACTTTCTGATAAGCAAAGAAAAAGTGATATTAAAACATCGTGCTAAGAAATTTCTTGTAATAAGGAGATGGAGTAGCAGATAACAGCCACCCATAAAACATTTTCTGTGTATGGCTTTGGAAGTAACAGATAAAGCCCCTGATAGGTGAATCCCACCCTCCCCTTTGCTGTTCCTCCCTTCTAAGTCCCAGGGGAGATTCATGGAGGAGGCTGCAAAGTGCAGAGCAATCCCCCCAAGGAATCATTCAGCTCTGCCAAGCATCTTCAGCACAAACCCTGCGAGCTTATTGGTGCATTATTGCCATCAAATTTCATTTAGCAGAAGTCAGATGGAAGAAATTCTGCATCTCCTCAGGCTGGGCTGCAGAGCAGAAGGAACAGAGCCAGAGGATGGCTTGGGCTGGAAGAGATCCTGTAAGGATCCTTTAAGGTCACCATGGGCAGGGACTCCTTCCTGTCCCTCCATCCTTGTCCCCAGTCCCTCTGCAGCTCTCCTGGAGCCCCTTCAGCCCTGCCAGGGCTCTGAGCTCTCCTGGAGCTGCTCCTCTGCAGCCTGACTGGGAGTGAGCTTAACAGCCCAGGACAGGGAACTCACACCTGAACCAGCCCTTGCTTGCTTTGCAAACAGCAGCTCTTGTTATCCTGGGGAGAGCTGGAGAGCAGGGGAGAAAACACCAGCTCAGGGTCCCTGGGTGCTTTGCCATCCCTCCTGCAGCCTGTGCCCTCCTCTGCTGGCTCCTGACCGTTCCCAGAGTGGGTCCTGCAGCAGGAAAACCCTGGGAGATGTCACCAGAGGGGCCAGCTCCGAGCTCCACATCCCATCAGCCCGTCTGGAAAGTGTGGAAGGAGCAGCAGGCACCGGGCCAGGCTGTGCCTGGAAATGGGCTGTCCTTGGGAAATCATGGAGCTGCTGGCACCCTCCCAGTGCCCCAAACTGGGGCTGCTGGCACCCTCCCAGTGCCCCCAAACCAGGGCTGCTGGCACCATCCCAGTGCCCCCAGAGTGTGCCCATCTGCCCAGAGATCTGTTCCAACCCAGGAATTCTGTTTTCCCCTGGCACAGGTGTGGTATTGATCTGGCTCATCTAAGAGGCTTCTCAGAAGGAAACATTTCTCTTTTTGTGCTGCTCATTTGTGGCTCTCCCTAGCACGAGAGTGTGCTGCCTATTACTTTAATTGACTGAGTTTTAAACAAGTTTCAGTCTAGCTGGAACAAAACTAACTTCAAAAGGCTCGATCAGCTTCAGGTTTCCTCCTCCCCTCCATCCCTTGCTCATCCTCACCCAAGGGTGACCTTGAGGTGAATTTGAGGGTCAGGCAATGAAGCTGCCAACATTTGCACTGCCCTGCTCCAAGCAAAACATTATTTAGATTTAAGTTGCCAGTCTCATTATCTCAGAGGATATTTTCCTGCTCCTGGAGCCAATAAAGATGCTGCTGCTGAAGGGAGAGCAAAGTCCAAAGGAGATGGTCAAAAGCCTTTTAATCTTCATCACTTTTTTCCCCAACTCTGACGTATCAAAATGAACTCAAACCTTTGGTGTCCCACAAAGGAGAGCCTGCATGCATTCTCCAAAGAGCTTTTCCCTGTAATGAGGGGCTCAGAATAACCAACCACCAACAGAACCCAGCCCCATTAAACCTAAAAGAAGGAGAGCAGACTGCGAGTGCTCTGAAGCACAGAACAGCCCCAGCTCTGCGGGCTTGGGGCTGTGCTCAGGGCAGTGGGGCACGGGGGACCAGGAGCTGCTCAGACACACAGACACACTGTCCTGGCTTGGCTGCATGATGCTTTTATCCCCAATCATCTTGTTCTGATCATGCTGAATATTAAGTTTTGCACCTTTAAGACTGATTGCAGAGAGTGAAGGGGGAGAGAAAATGCAGGTTTTTTGTCCTCCAGATACTCCTGTCACTCCCTCACATTCCTTCTCCTGGCCTGTTGTTGTCTGCGGACAGAGCTCTTCTTTTGCGTTTTAGTTAGTGTCAGCTAGCTGAGGCAAAGTTCCCTGGACTGTGGGTTTTTTTTCCTTTTCTTTGGCCCTGTTCAAACCTGCTCTGGACTGAACACCCAGGGCAGCACCGGCAGCTCACATTTCTGGCCCACCAGGCCGGGCCTGGCCTGCGACAATCCCAGCACTGGAGGGACTGATCAGAGACTGAGTGAGCTGCAACCCGGGGACGGGGTTTTCTCAGTTTGTCATCACTTTTAGAGTGGCAAGGGGTCTCATTGTTTGATATTGTTTAGTTTTATTGTTGAATAAACAGTTTTTTCCACCTTTCTCCAAGGAGGTATTGTTTGTTTTCCTCCCGGAGCAGTTGAGGGGGGCAGGGGCCGATTGGATCTGTTTTCTCACTGGAGCTCCTTGGGGGATTCTTCCCCAAATTTACTCTAAACCTGGACACAGCCAGAGCCCACACAGGGCTGGGATGGGAGTGCAGGGCAGCAGAGCCCTGGGGAGCTCAGGGACCCTTTGGCATGGCCTGAGGGGTTCATGCACAGCCCTGAGGAACGGCCCCTCAGGAGCTGCCCAGGGAACACCAGACCTGATCTGCTCCTGATTTACACCAGCACCAAGAGAGGATCCCACCCAGGGCCTAAACACCGTTAGAAGATTTTTTTTTCCCCCAAATAAACGTACTTTCAGGAAAGTCTTATCCACTCTCAAGGGCGATTAACTTTCCTTTAGACTCTTGTTTCAAAAATAGCAAATTTAGCATCAACCTTAGCACAGAATGAAGTGAGAACAAAACCTTATGGAAAGACAAATGGCAGCCCGGGGGAAGAGCCCTTCTGAGCAGTTCTGCACGGTTCCCTCCCCAGCCAGAGGCTGCTCAGCCCCTG
Source organism: Geothlypis trichas (assembly GCA_009764595.1). Lineage (NCBI taxonomy): Eukaryota > Metazoa > Chordata > Aves > Passeriformes > Parulidae > Geothlypis > Geothlypis trichas. The sequence continues at coordinate 36,022,713 of CM019908.1, forward strand.
AGCTGCTCCCTCCAGTCCAGCACACACTCTCACCTGTTGGCTCAGAATCCAAGGCCAAACCAGCCCCGACAGCTTTGCTGTGCAAAGGCAAATCAGCCTCAGTCCACACTAAGCGAGACTAATTTGTTTTTCCTTAATTAATCACCTTCATCTCCTCCCTCCTCAGGCTCAGCCAATGAGGTGTAAATTGCTGGGGCAGATGCACTCTCTGGGCTAAATTCCAAACTGGATGTTGCTCAGAAAGCAGGAGGCACTGACACATCACAGAGCCCACCCACCCTGGGGCTTTGCTGGGGACATTCTGCCCACATTCTCTATCTGATGATGGCAGATTTTGTTTCCCAGAGCAAAACCCTGAGCTCAGCCAGGAGCTGAGGGGTCAGAGCACTCAGGAACATGAACGGGGCTTCCACTGGCCCAGGCTGCTCCAAGCCCTGCCCAACTTGGCCTGGGACATTCTGTGCCAGGGCTGCCCACCCTGCCAGGGAGGGATTTCCCTGGTACAGGCTCTGAACCCTCCTTCAGCTCAAGGATGTTCCCCCTTGTCCCATCCCCTTGTGTGCTCTCCCAGGCTCCAGGGATGAATCAGAGGGATGTTACTCCCTTCCCTAGAGAACTGGGGGGCTCCAAGCTCATTCCCAGGATTATTTTTATAGATAGGATCTCCGGGAATGCAAATTGGGAAATTAGCGTTCAATCACCCACAGGAACACACACAGACACAGCCCAGGGCTGGAGGGGTGACCCCAAGGGGACTCTCCTGCTGTGCCACAGCTTCATCACAGGCACTGATTTCCAATGACAGCGCCGAGGGAAGCTCATGGATTGTCATTAATTGCAGAAAAACAGACTCAGAAGGTGTGGAGCCAGGCCAATACTCACAGGCTGAGGCTTTTGGAGAGCCCCACCGTGCTGGAAGCTCCATTGCATTCAGCACAACCCAGATCAATGCCATATATTTGAATTAAACGTGCATTAATACCCCTGTAAAGGACTGGGGCCATCCAGTCAATTTTTAGATTGTAAACACAGCCTTTGTTAATCTAGTAAAAAACCCCATTTCTCTGTCAGCCCTAACTCTGCCAGTGAAACTGCACCAAGCTCAGCTCTTCAGCTGCTCCCATCCTGTAATTATTCATCAAACTGACAGCATAAAGATCCTTTTTATCCATCTTCTATTTCATCTAGAAACATTCCAGTGGTTTGTGAGCAGCAGCCTCAGCAGGCTCAGGACGTTGCTGATGATATTGGCAATAAATAAACGCTGGCAATCCTGCTGCAGGGGAAGGCAGAGCCTGTGCCTGTGCTATACATTACCCACTTCTCCTGCTCAGAGGGTGAGGGGGCCGTTAATATTAAATAATTCATCTTTTAAATGGATTCCCCAGCCTCACAAACTGCACAGGTGAGATCCCCACACTCTATAGTATTTAACTTTTACCCAGGTCTCTCTAAGTGAGAGTTCTTCTCTCTCCAATTGAGTTCTCAGAGTTAGGCAGGGTTTTACCACTCCCAGCCAAGGTTTGCTGAGGCCAAACCCAGACTGGGCTGGAGCTGCACCAAGGGAACAGCAGAGCACAGGGATGAGGGATGGGGCTCACCCCACATGGTTGAACTCAGGGCAGGAAAGGACTGGAGGTGCTGGTCCTGAGCTGTGTCCTGCTCTGGGCATGGGCAGCACCCTGGATCCGAGGCCTGGCCCTGCTAAACCTGGCCAGGTGTTGAGAATGGAGCTGGAATGCACTGCCTGGGAATGCCTGGGGACAAAGAATCAGGGAATCATGGAATGGTTTGAGTGGAAAATGGACTTAAATCCCCCCCAGTGCCACCTCTGCCATGGCAGGGACACCTCCCACTGTCCCAGGTGCTCCCAGCCCCAATGTCCAGCCTGGCCTTGGGCACTGCCAGGGATCCAGGGGCAGCCACAGCTGCTCTGGGCACCTGTGCTAGCTCAGGGTGGTCATGGCACCACCCTGGATCCAAGGAAAACAGCGTGTGGGACACGGAGCAGGCTGGGTGACAGTGACAGCCTGTCCTTCAGGGCAGCCCCATGGGCAGGGGCAGCCCAGCCCGGCTGGAAGGAGGGAGCTCTGGGTTTATTCCCCTGGAAGGAGGGAGCTCTGGGTTTATTCCCCTGGAAGGAGGGAGCTCTGGGTTTATTCCCCTGGAAGGAGGGAGCTCTGGGTTTATTCCCCTGGAAGGAGGGAGCTCTGGGTTTATTCCCCTGGAAGGAGGGAGCTCTGGGTTTATTCCCCTGGAAGGAGGGAGCTCTGGGTTTATTCCCCTGGAAGGAGAGAGCTCTGGGTTTATTCCCCTGGAAGGAGGGAGCTCTGGGTTTATTCCCCTGGAAGGAGGGAGCTCTGGGTTTATTCCCCTGGAAGGAGAGAGCTCTGGGTTTATTCCCCTGGAAGGAGGGAGCTCTGGGTTTATTCCCCTGGAAGGAGGGAGCTCTGGGTTTATTCCCCTGGAAGGAGAGAGCTCTGGGTTTATTCCCCGTGCCCTGGGGCTGCAGGGGGAGGAAGGAGCTGAGCAGGAAGCAGAGCCAGCTCAGGCATCAGCATCCCCTGTCACAGACATCTCTTATGAAAAATCCTTTCCTTAGGAGTTTTCCTCCTGAGAAGCTGAGAGGCCTCAGGAACAAAACGCAAACATTGTTTATCTGCTGCTGTGGAATGCAACAGGTGCATCTGGGATTGGTGTCATGGGGTTGTTTCTAATTAATGGCCAATCACAGTCAGCTGGCTTGGACTCTCTGTCCCAGACACAAACCTTTGTTATCATTCTTTCTTTTTCTATTCTTAGCCAGCCTTCTGATGAAATCCTTTCTTCTATTCTTTTAGTATAGTTTTAATATATAATATAACATAAAATAATGAATCAGCCTTCTGAAACATGGAGTCAGATCCTCATCTCTCCCCTCACCCTCAGACCCCTGTGAGCACGGTCACACATCCTCCATCCCCAGCCCTGACTGCCCAGCCCATCCATCTCGGTAATTGCCAGGGCCATTACAAACAGCAGGGGCTGCCACCTAACACAGCGCTCCTTTTATTTACCTGCCTCGGAACGCCAAATTCAAATTACCTTCATTTGAATGGGAATGGGATGAGCGTGGATGGTGGGCAGCCGGCAGCAGGGATGTGTGGCTGGGCTGTAATTATCCTAATTGCTGTTGGCAGAAACAAACGGGATGAACTGTGAGCACTGGGGTGTGAGGGGGCTGCACAGACCCCCAGCTAAAGCTTCTCTGACTCATTGGTCTGAGCCAGCTGGTCCAGCCTCACCCCAGTGAGTATCCCACAGTTCCCATGGGATCATCATTCCAACATTATTCCAGCATCATTCCAGCATTATTCCATCATTATTCCAGCATCATTCCAGCATTATTCCAGCATCATTCCAGCATCATTCCATCATTATTCCAGCATCATTCCAGCATTATTCCAGCATCATTCCAGCATCATTCCATCATTATTCCAGCATCATTCCATCATTATTCCATCATTATTCCAGCATCATTCCAGCATTATTCCATCATTATTCCAGCATTATTCCAGCATCATTCCAGCATCATTCCAGCATCATTCCATTATCATTCCATCATTGTTCCAGCATCATTCCAGCATCATTCCATCATTATTCCATCATTATTCCAGCATTATTCCAGCATCATTCCAGCATCATTCCAGCATCATTCCATCATTATTCCAGCATCATTCCAGCATTATTCCAGCATCATTCCAGCATCATTCCATCATTATTCCAGCATCATTCCATCATTATTCCATCATTATTCCAGCATCATTCCAGCATTATTCCATCATTATTCCAGCATTATTCCATCATTATTCCAGCATCATTCCAGCATTATTCCAACATCATTCCAGCATCATTCCATCATTATTCCAGCATCATTCCAGCATTATTCCAGCATCATTCCAGCATTATTCCATCATTATTCCAGCATCATTCCATCATCATTCCAGCATTATTCCAGCATCATTCCAGCATCATTCCAGCCCTCTCCTCACACTACAAGTGTCTCCCTAGCCTCCAGAGGTTTTACACGCACCTGCAAACTCCCCCTGCACGTTTCTGTTCTGCCATTCACCAACCTCTGACCAGGCTTTAGCAGTATTGCTCCCCTTACAGACACCACTGAAATGGGACACACCAGAACCACCTTTGTTCCCACAAAATTGGTGCATTTTAAGGACTTTGTGGCACCACAGTGATGAGTTTTCCTCGCTGTGATTGGGAACTGGCAGCAAATGGTGTTCACCTGAAATTAGTGCCCCAAGCATCCCAAGAGAACTCTGTTATTGCACTCAGACATCACAGGATTAAATAACATAAAACTCTTTGCAGAACTGCTACAGTAAGGATTTCGTGTCATAGAGGAAACACAGGAATAATTGCTCTAGACCAGCTTTAAATGTCAGTACCAAGCCAAGCACAAAATTTCTGCAAGACCTCCCAGAAAAGGTTTTGGATAACTTGCAGAGCAGCTTTTTGTCAGATCACCTGGCTGCAAATGACCTGAAAACCAGGACCTCCTTCACCTTATTGACTGCCACAGTTCTGGGGATTTTAAAGTGTCATTACCTGAATTTATCCCTTGGCATTGATATTTCCTTTCTACAGTTTAGGGCAAGGAGAAGCAAATTTCCTACTTGAAAACCAAATTCCTCTAAGTAGAGGACACTTCTCTGCTGAAACATTTCAGCAGCTAATTCAGTGCAGCAGAATTATTTATTTGGCAGAGAAATTCAATTTTGGTGTGGTTTCCACAGTCTGAGCTGCCGTTTTTGGGATGGGGAGCAGTGGCCTTGCCCAACCCTGAGTGTGTGAGGATGGAGCAGGGAAAACCTGCCCTGGACAGTGACATTGCACCGGGATGGAGCGGGTTAAACCTGGCCGGGGCAAATTTCGCCGGGATGAAGCGGGTTAAACCTGCCCTGGACACTGACATTGCACCGGGATGGAGCGGGTTAAACCTGCCCTGGATGCTGACATTGCACCGGGATGGAGCGGGTTAAACCTGCCCTGGGTGCTGACATTGCACCGGGATGGAGCGGGTTAAACCTGCCCGGGACACTCAAATTTCACCGGGAGCGGGGATGCCGCGATCCCCGAGCAGCTCTCCAAGGTCCTGATCCCGGCTGTCCAAGGTCCTGATCCCGGCTCTCCCATCCCTGATCCCAGCTCTCCCAGTCCCGATCCCGGCTCTCCCAGTCCTAATCCCAGCTCTCCCAGACCCCCTGTCCATCCCAGCCTCCCAGGGCTGACCCGAGCAGGAGCTGGCTCCAGGATCTGTGATGTCCAGCCCAGGTCACTGCTGGGGCTGTGGATAAGAATAATAATAAAAATAATGATCAATATCAGGCTAAAGGCAATGAACGCTCCGGAGAGCTGGGCTTTGGACAATATTGTGTGGCTCGAGCCTCAAGCTAATCCCCACACAAAATTGCAGTGCTGGCTTAGGCTGAGTGTGGAACAAAAGCTCTGGCTCCTGGAAAATCTCCCTATGAACAGATATTACCAATATCGATCAGCACAAATTAAAAATCAAATTATAGCCACCCAGATTACTGAGCTCAGGTTTTGGAGGCACAGAAGGAAGCCAAGGAATATTTCCATCAAATCACATTTCCTATGGCAGCTCTGGGGCTCCTGGCCCTGCACAGCACCATGAAACCCCCACAGGGATCCAGGGCAGCCACAGGTGCTCTGGGAATCCCATCCCAGCCCCTGCCCAGCCTGCCAGGGAACAATTCCCAATTCCCAATCTCCCACCCAGCCCTGTCCCTGGCATTGGGAGCCATTCCCTGTGTCCTGTCCCTCCATTACATAGAATAAACTCCATCCCATAGGAATAAACCCCATTACACGGAATTGGGCAGACACACCTGGGACAGCACCCTAATTTTGGGAACAGAGCTCCCAGTCAGTGCCCCATTCCCACCCTGGGGAATCACAGCTGCTCCTCTCCCCTCTCCTTGCCAGCTCTGGGAGGGACACCTGCACCAGCCAGCTGGGGAATTTCAACCCAATTACCTCGGCAGGCACAAAGGGGCAGCTGTCATTAAGGTATTGACTAATTGTGTTTCAAGTATTCCAGGTGACATTGAAAACTTCAGCAGCTTTGTCACCAGCACAAACCAAAAGCAAACTCCAGCCCCTCCCAAATCCCCCCATGCCTGTGCTAAGCGTGCTCTGCAGACTTCAGGCTGGAAAAATGGAGATTTGCCTTTTTGTTGAAGGGCTGTTGTAGTGTTGGGCTGGGATCAGAGTTCCATGCTCCAAACCTCAGCCCCACTGAGGGATGGAGCTCCTTTGTGCCTTTGCTGAGGCTCTGCCCTCCCTGTGGCACAGGGGACAGGGTGGGACTGCCCAGCCCACCCCATCCTGTGTGAATGTGAGCACAAACCCCCAGCCCCTCTCTGCACCCCAGGACCAGGACATAGCCCAGCTTTGGCCCTGCTGCTTCTCCCAAACTTCCTGTCCCACGCTGGATTTCAAACCTGGAATTTTTAATTCCAATCTCATTATTTCCATCACCAACTCTCTCATTCCAATGAGGGTTTCCCTCTGTGCCTGCTGACACGTGCATGCCCTGCAGAGGGGTTTGGACAGGACTGTCCCTGGATTCTCCTGCAGCTGAGCAGGAGCTGAGGGAGAGGGGAAGCTGCTCCTCACCCACCTGGGGGTGCAGCTCTTGAGCCCTGAACTCAGTGCCAGGGGAGGATTCCTGTTCTCCAGGGAGCACCTTTTCCTAGGACCATGAAATCCCAGATGGTTTGGGTGGGAAGGACCTTAAAGATCACCCATTCCCACCCCAAAGATCACCAGCTCCCACCCCAAAGGTCACTCATTCCCATCCCAAAGGTCACTCATTCCCACCCCAAAGATCACCCATTCCCACCCCAAAGATCACCAGCTCCCATCCCAAAGGTCACTCATTCCCATCTCAAATCCCCCCCAGTGCCACCCCTGCCATGGCAGGGACACCTCCCACTGTCCCAGGTGCTCCCAGCCCCAGTGTCCAGCCTGGCCTTGGGCACTGCCAGGGATCCAAGGGCTGCCACTGACACCCCAAAAAAGCGTTGTTGTTTGGATAAAAAATGAACTTAAGGGGCTTGTCACAGAACTGTGCTTTGTGAAGCACTGCTGTGGCTGTGCTGAGGAGCAGATCCCTGGGGAAATCTGCATTTCAGGAAAAATCTGCAACTGTTCCAGCTCATTCTTGCTTTATTCCTGAGATCCAAGCCCCTAGTCTGGGTAAGTCACTTAAGGCAGGAGAGTTTAAAGCTGCTGGCAGCAGTTTTGTTTAATGGCCCATTGGGCAATGTCAGCTTAGCCCATGCCGTTCATTGTTAATGAGCTGTCAGCTCCTGCTGCCTCTGCCTTACACACTGAGCAGGGTGAGCTCGCTGAAATCCTTCCCCGAGAGCCAGGAGAGGAGTTCAGCTTCACCTGCACAGAACCTGGGAAGGGTTCAGTGGGGACAGCCCTCCCAGGCCAGGGCTCCAGGTGTTCCCAGCTGTGGTTGTTACACCAGCAGGGTTAGCTGTTCCAAATGCAGGGCCTTGAGGAATTCTGTACATTTCTGACATCCAAACCAATGTGAGCGAGTCCTTCAGAGCATGGCTCCCAATCAGCACAGTGCCATTCCTAATTAAACTGATCCGTGGCAAACAAATCCCAGGATCGCAGTTCCTTTAAATGCCACTTGTCACACATCAGGTTTCTCTGATTCTCGGAGGGGCTGGAGCACTCAGCCAGGCAGGAACAGCCCTTCAGGTGTCATTAAATCCATCTGGAGCTGCCCAACACAAAATAGCCTTGAGCAACCCGTGCAGATCCATCACTGGGGCCAGTGTGGGCACACCTCAGGGGACAGCTGGGGAAAAATGGGGTTTTTGGCCAGGAGGTGAAAGCCAGCTCTTTTCCACAAACCTGTTCTGTTCATGAGGAGGTGGTGGGTCCGTGGTGAGTTTGGGTCCTCAGGAATATCCCCTGTCAGCAATCACAGCCAGAACTGCAGCCAAGGAGTCAGTGCTGACCCAGCTGGGCACTGCCTGCCTGAGGGCAGAGCTGGAAAATCCCCGTGGTGCCACTCCAGAGATGGGGGCTCAGCAGGACAGGGAGCAGAGGCAGCCCCAGGCTGTCCTGAGGCTGGACAGTCACTGCTGAGCAGGACACATGTTCCAGGTTGTAATGCAAATGTGCTCTCTTACCATCGGTGTGGCAGTTGTCTTCTGTTCATTGGGCAGTTTGTGTTGTCTCCTCCACATTCTCTAATATATATTAATATATATTACATTAAAACTGTACTAAAAGAATAGAAGAAAGGATTTCATCAGAAGGCTGGCTAAGAATAGAATAGGAAGGAATGATAACAAAGGTTTGTGGCTCAGCTCTCTGTCCAAGCCAGCTGACTGTGATTGGCCATTAATTAAAAACAACCCCATGAAACCAATCCCAGATGCACCTGTTGCATTCCACAGCAGCAGATAATCAATGTTTGCATTTTGTTCCTGAGGCCTCTCAGCTCCTCAGGAGGAAAACTCCCAAGGAAAGGATTTTCCATAAAAGATGTCTGTGCCAGTTTGGGCTGGAAGGGACCTTGGAGATTACCCAGAGCCATGGGCAGGGCCCTTCCCCTGCCCCAGGGTCCACCCTGGCCTTGGACACCTCCAGAGCTCCTTTCCACCCCCGTGGTCCCTTCCATCCCAGCCCAGGCTGGGATTGTTCCCCTCTCCCAGGAGTGTGACACAGTCCCAGCTGTGCCAGGGAGTCCTGGGGGCTCTGGAGTCCATGGCTGACTCACATAACAGGTGAGTCACTTTGCTCTCAGGTAGGAGATATTTTTAGGAGAATTACTCACTGCAAGTGTTGATGGTTTGCATGAAACAGTAAGGCATCTAAGTTCAGAACAAAATGTTGTAGAAGCCTTGCACAAATACCATGTTTTCCTTCTTTTAAGGCAATTGTCTGAAATTAATTCACATGAGCTCAAAATCTGCAAGCAAAGCTTGACAGTTACAAGAATTTAAAGCTAAGTTTAAAGGCAGCATTAACAAAATCAGGGAGCATGGAGCATCCATGGGAATTTCCAGGCTGTGGGAGTGATTTAATAAATGTGTCTCGAGAGGGCAGCTCCAGGGCCTGCTGTCCTCACACTGCCCCCATGGCTCTGGCCACCCAAGGATTACAATCTCCTGGTTTAGCTGCAGCAGCCTCCCTGGTTTTCATAATAAGTTTTCAGAGCTGGACCTGATTCCATCATCTGGAGACAACAAGGGAGTGCCCCAGCCCTGGCCTTGAATCACCCTAAAAATGCATCGAAAATAGCCTAAAATGCACTGAAATACCCAAATAAATGCTTTGAAACGCCCTGATAAATGCATTATTCACATCTGGCTGTCCAGAAAAAAAGCAGCCATCCCAAAAGGAATATTTCTCAGGAAATAAAGCAGCAACACAAGGAATTACCTGGATGAAGCTTCCCACAGCAGCACATCCATTGCCAAATTCCAATCCCCATCTCAGGGCTTGGCTCCAGCAGCTCCACCTGGGTTTGTGCTCCTGTGAGCATCTAACAGGCTGAAACACACAAGGGAATAATTTCTATGTGGAAAGAGAGAAAAAAAAGAAGGAACCCAAGTCCTGGAGCAACTTTTGAGCAGATAGGAAATAAAAGAAGCAGCAAAAGTCAGGCAGGAAATCCTGGGACTCAATGCCTTAAAATTAATGACTCAGAATGGCTTTCAACATTTTTATCAATAATAAACTAGGGAGGAGTTAATGACATTGTTGGCCCCTTCTCCCAGAGCCAAATGAGAACAGGAAATGGCTTCAGGCTGTGCCAGGAGAGGCTCAGGCTGGATATTGGGGGAAATTCCTTCCTGAGAAAGGGCTCAGGCTGGATATTGGGGAAATTCCTTCCTGAGAAAGGCAAAGGGCTCAGGCTGGATATTGAGGAAATTCCTTCCTGAGAAAGGCAAAGGGTTCAGGCTGGATACTGGGGGAAATTCCTTCCTGAGGAAGGGTTCAAGCTGGATATTGGGGAAATTCCTTCCTGAGGAAGGCAAAGGGCTCAGGCTGGATATTGGGGGAAATTCCTTCCTTGAGAAGGCAAAGGGCTCAGGCTGGATATTGGGGGAAATTCCTTCCTGAGAAAGGCAAAGGGCTCAGGCTGGATATTGGGGAAATTCCTTCCTGAGAAAGGAAAGGGGCTCAGGCTGGATATTGGGGGAAATTCCTTCCTGAGAAAGGCAAAGGGTTCAGGCTGGATACTGGGGGAAATTCCTTCCTGAGAAAGGCAAAGGGTTCAAGCTGGATACTGGGGGAAATTCCTTTCTTGAGAAGGCAAAGGGCTCAGGCTGGATATTGGGGAAATTCCTTCCTGAGAAAGGAAAGATGCTCAGGCTGGATACTGGGGGAAATTCCTTCCTGAGAAAGGCAAAGGGCTCAGGTTGGATATTGGGGAAATTCCTTCCTGAGAAAGGGCTCAGGCTGGATATTGGGGGAAATTCCTTTCTGAGAAAGGAAAAGGGCTCAGGCTGGATATTGGGGAAATTCCTTCCTGAGAAAGGGCTCAGGCTGGATATTGGGGGAAATTCCTTCCTGAGAAAGGAAAGATGCTCAGGCTGGATATTGGGGAAATTCCTTCCCTGAGGAAGGCAAAGGGCTCAGGGCCTGGCACAGCTGCCCAGGGCACCCCCAGCCCTGGAAGTTTCTAGAACCAGCAGAGGTGCAGCTTTGTGATGGGGTTTATGGGCACGGGGGGATTTGGGTGCAGTTTGGGATGATGAGCTGGGAGGTTTTCTCCACCCTGGTGATGCTGTGGTGCCCCCAGTGCTCAGGTGTGGGATGGTGCCAAGGACAGGCTCAGAGCCTGTCCCCGTGCCCAGGGACACCAGGGCAGACTCAGAGCTGGCTGGGGGCACCTGTGCCAGGTGCAGAAAGCAGCCCCAGGTGTGGCCAAGCCCCCGTGACAGGGCTGTGTGAGGACAGCTGGCCTGGAACAGAAAAAGAAAAGCAATTTTAGAACAAAAGTGGGACTTTCTCCCTGCCTTGAAAAGCCTCCTCACATCCCACACCTTCATTAGGGCTGCTGCTCATGGGACCTGAGGCCCCACTTCAGCTTTCAACCGTTCCAGACACAAATAATAGAAAATTTCTAACTCAAAAGGATAATCTCCTGTCAGAAACAGAACGGCAGGCACGGTGAACACTTTAAAAGCTTTGGAGATAAAAAGATTTATTGTATTTCCCAACAAGCCAGAAGCTTTGATTAAAGGTTAAAAATAGAAAATAGGGACGGAATTAAGTTGTAAAAGAACCCCCTCAAAAAATAATTTTTGTACTGTTGCTATGGTTTGAAATGTTTTCATAGTAAGTCTCATCTTTCCTTTTAAAATTGACCAGAATTCATTTTTTTAATCGACTCTTTTAGAATTATTTCCTAGATTCAGGACAGATTTTGCAAAAACCGGGAGGGCTTTGCAGTATGACACAGAATCACAAGCCCAGGGTCCAACCCCAGCTCCAGGGGTGCAGTCCCACCCTCCCAGGCTGCTCCCCTCCCTCCCCTGCTCTCGGCACTTTTGGGGCTGAAGCTGCAGCGCTGTCCTTGGTCCTGGGGCTGGAAAGGATCGTTGTGTGTGCCTGGGCTGTGAGCAGAGCTGCTGGCACTGGGTGTGGGGTGCAGGGGCACCCTGGGGCTGGGCAGGGATCGTTGTGTGTGCCTGGGCTGTGAGCAGAGCTGCTGGCACTGGGTGTGGGGTGCAGGGGCACCCTGGGGCTGGGCAGGGATTGTTGTGTGTGCCTGGGCTGTGAGCAGAGCTGCTGGCACTGGGTGTGGGGTGCAGGGGCACCCTGGGGCTGGAAAGGATCGTTGTGTGTGCCTGGGCTGTGAGCAGAGCTGCTGGCACTGGGTGTGGGGTGCAGGGGCACCCTGGGGCTGGGCAGGGATCGTTGTGTGTGCCTGGGCTGTGAGCAGAGCTGCTGGCACTGGGTGTGGGGTGCAGGGCTGTGATGGTGCTCACAGGGGTCTGAGGATGAGGGAAGAGATGAGGATCTGACTCCATGGTTCAGAAGGCTGATTGATTATTTTATGATGTATACACACACACACACACACACACACTCATATATATATATATAAAATAATTTTAGTATAGAAGATTGATTATTCTATACTAAAAGAATAGAAGAAAAGGTTTCATCAGAAGGCTGGCTAAGAAGAGAATAGGAAAGAATGATCACAAAGGTTTGTGACTCAGACTCTCTGTCTGAGCCAGCTGACTGTGATTGGCCATTAATTAGAAACAACCCCATGAGACCAATCCCAGATGCACCTGTTGCATTCCACAGCAGCAGATAATCAATGTTTGCATTTTGTTCCTGAGGCCTCTCAGCTTCTCAAGAAGAAAAATCCTAAAAAAAGGATTTTCCATAAACGATGTCTGCGACACATGATTCTCTGTCTCTGCCCACCCAGCCTTTCCTGAGGGTTTGCGGCCCTTAGGCAAACACTCAAACCCTGACTCTGTGCACAGCCCCTAACTGTGCCCTCCTCACCCCGGGTAGGAGCTCATTTCCCTGGGATTCCTGCAGAATAAATGGGAATTGAAGCCCTTACTGTGCCCACCTGTCTCCAGGTAGGAGCTAATTTCCCTGGGATTTTTTATATATGTGTGTATATATATGTATATGTATATATATATATATATATATATATATATATATATATATATATATATATATATATATATACATATGTGTATATATATATATACATATATATATACACACACATATATAAACATATATATATACACACATATACATATATATAATTTCCCTGGGATTTTATATATATATATATATATCTCATTTCCCCAAGATTATCTATATATATAATATATTTTATATATATATATATAATATATATTTATATATTATATTAATAGAATATATACAATATAATATATATTATATAATATATATTTTATATACTATATAAATATAATATATATTATATTATTATAATGTATATATGTATATAAATATATATGTATATATCTCATTTCCCTGGGATTATATATATATATATATATATATAAATATAAAATTTCCCTGGGTTTATATCTATATAAATACATTTCCCAGAATAAATGGGAATAGAGGCCCTTACTGTGGCCACCCGACTCTGTGTAGGAGCTCATTTCCCTGGGATTATATATATATACATATATATATATACATATATATGTACATATATATACACACACACACATATATATATATCATTTCCCTGGGATTATATATACATATATATATATATATATACACACATATATATATATACATGTATATGTACCCATATACACATATATATATAATTTCCCTGGGATTATATATATATATTTCCCAGAATAAATGGGAATAGAGGCCCGTGGGTGGCCCCTGAGGGCAGCACTGCAGCGAGGGTGTGTGCAGGGCCCCGTGCTGGCACAGAACATCGCTCACCAAAGCTGCTAACACAGCCTGTTTTCTGCTCAGGCGAGCAAGATATCCTCACAGGAGGCCTTGGGTAGCTGGGAAATTGCAAATTCTTATGCATGATGGAATTCTCTGGAAGTTTCACCGAGCTGGAAGTGCCTGACCTTTTGATCTTTGCCAAATAAATGAGCAGCCCCGAGGATGCTCAGGAGTTCTGTGCCCTCAGTGCAGGACAGGGCTGAGGAGTTAAAGCATTTCTTTTTGTTATTTTCACTTTAATGAGCCAAGACTTGGGGGGAAAAACATGTAAGAACATATTTTAAGTGTCAGTCCAAAAAAAACCCTTCAAAACACATCTGCCCAAAGGTTGAAAGAGGTGTCTGTGCAAGGTGGGAAATTCCATCTGAACTGTGCTCAGCTATTAACTGAGATTGGAGAGGGGGAGAGGGGTTTTTCAGCCATCACATCTGCTTTCATTGGCCATTTAAAAAAGGCAATTCTGCTTTCAGAGTGATGCTGTGTGAGGATCTCTCTTCTTCCCAGGAGAATTCCTCGAAAAAGGAGTTGAGTAAGTGCTCCTGCCTCCCCTCCAGGCCTATTCCAAGCTTCTAATCTGACATCTAATACTGATTGCTGCCTCCTTCCCTCTCATGCATTTGAATTTGTTCCAGATATAAAAGGAAATGGAAATGAAAAAAAAAAAAACTGATTCTGCCTAGTCAGTCTTAGGAAGTCCCTGAAATATAACCCTGGTTGTGTCTGCAGGGCTGTGAGCTGTATTTGAGTGTTGGCAAAGCCATTATCCCAAACCCAATCCCATGGGATCATCCACACCTGTCCCACTGACACTGGCAGGGTAACACCTGAGTTTCACACCTGCTTGGTGTTTCTCATGGGCATCTGAGCTCTGAGTCTTTCTCCTTCCCAAAGCAGCCACTGACTCAAATTCCCTTCCCAACACCTCCCCACTCCTTTATAGCATCTTCTTCTCACTGGGTACAGCTGTGGCCTGGTAAAGTCAGGCCTGCTCCTGATCTTTGATAATTGGCCCAGCTGCAGCTCCTTAGGGCTGAGATTACTTTCTACATTATCTTTATTTTCTTATATTCTATCCCCCTACATGCAGGCAATCAAAACCAGGGTCTGCTGTCCTTTCTGCTCACAGGGAAAATCCACATTGCTGAGGCAGCTCAGCCTCCTGGTTTGAAAGGAAAAGCGAGATGGGAACGTGGGCTCAGCCTGCTGTGGGTGCTGCTGTCCCACCACGGCTCTGCACACCAAACCTGGGGCAGGGACCATGGGAAAGAGGGATGAAGGGAAAAACAAACAGACCTGAGACAACAGGAGAGCAAAGCACAGGGACAGCAAACACAGCAGAGGATTCTGCCTCCTCCTGATCACCCTCCCTTCCTCCCACCTTAGGAACACACACAGAGCTCTCAAACATCAGCCAAGGCACTTTGGTGCTTATTACTGAACTGTTCCTATGGTTATTTAAGTTACAAACAGGGCTACTGATTCTAAAGCTGAAGTGCTAAAATGATTCCAAGTAATGCATGTCCAGCTCTGAAATCCTGAAGTTAATTTTAACCGTCGCTTTCAGAAATAGGCTGCCTTGTCCTGACAAATCTATGTGGGCCATATTGTGAGGAGAACTATCAATATTTGAATAAATTTTACATGCAAGCAAACTAAAATTATCTTTACATCGATTCAGCAGCAAGTGCTCCAGCAGGGGCTGGATGGAATGGCCAATAAATTGACAAATCTACAAAACAGCATGGGAGAAACATTAAAAAAATGGGCAGCTGGCTGCTCCCTGCCATCTCCCATTTCCTGTTGAATGCACTCAGGCAGTGTCTGAGCAGCAGCAGCCGTGGTTATTGCAGTCCCTGGGCTCACCCAGCCCTGCCCTGGCGCCAGGCTCAGCTCAGCCCCACGGATCTGCTGCTTCCAAAGCTGCCAGCCTGCTGCTCCCCTGGGCACCTGCACGGGGAACTCTGCACGTCTGGGGCTGCGAATATTGCATGCTTTCAGCTGGGAATATTGCATGCTTTCAGCTGGGAATATTGCATGCTTTCAGCTGGGAATATTGCAGGCTTTCAGCTGGGAATATTGCATGCTTTGAGCTGGGAATATCCCAAACTTTGAGCTGGGAATATTGCATGCTTTGGGCTGGGAATATTGCATGCTTTGGGCTGGGAATATTGCATGCTTTCAGCTGGGAATAAATCCATGCTTTGAGCTGGGAATATTGCATGCTTTCAGCTGGGAATAAATCCATGCTTTGAGCTGGGAATATTGCATGCTTTCAGCTGGGAATATTGCATGCCTTGAGCTGGGAATAAATCCATGCTTTGAGCTGGGAATATTGCATGCTTTGAGCTGGGAATAATTCCACACTTTGAGCTGGAAATAAATCCATGCTTTGAGCCAGGAGTATCCCACATTTTGAGCTGGGAATATTGCACACTTTGAGCTGGGAATATCCCACATTTTGAGCTGGGAATATTGCACACTTTGAGCTGGGAATATCCCACACTTTGAGCTGGGAATATTGCACACTTTGAGCTGGGACTAATCCACTCTTTGAGCTGGGAATAAATCCATGCTTTGAGCCAGGAGTATCCCACACTTTGAGCTAGAAACATTCCACGTCTTGAACTGGGAATATTTCCACACTTTGAGCCAGGAATAATTCCACACTCTGAGCTGGGATTATCCCACACCCTAAACTGGGAATAATTCCATGCTTTGAGCCGAAAATTATTCCATGTTTTGAACTGGGAATACCCCACACTTTGAGCTGCTAACATTCCACATTTTGAGAGCTGGGAATAATTCCACACTTTGAGCTGTGTACATTCTACACTTTGAGCTGGGAATAATTCCACATCTTGATCTGGGATTACCCACACTCTGAGCTGGGGATATTCCATGTTTTGAGCTGGGAATAATTCCACACTTTGAGCTGGGAACATTGCACATTTTGAGCTGGGAATAATTCCACATCTTGAGCTGGGAACATTCTACACTTGGAGCCAGGAATTATTCCATGTTTTGAACTGGGAATACCCCACAATTTGAGCCAGGAACAATTCCACACTCTAAACTGGGAATAATTCCACGTCTTGAGCTGGGAACATTCTACATTTTGAGCTGGGAATTATTCCATGCTTTAAAATGGGAATTATCCCACACTTTGAGCCGGGAATTATTCCATGTTTTGAACTGGGAATACCCCACAATTTGAGCCGGTAACAATTCCACATTTTGAGAGCCGGGAATATTCTACACTTTGTGGAATTATTCCACACTTTGAGCTGGGAGTACCCCACAGTTTCTCCCCCAGGCAGTGCTGCCCCTGCACTGGAGGGAACAAAGCAAATCCTCACGGGCGTCCCCAGGTCTGACTGGAACTGCCCCAGGCTGTGACCCTGCACATTTCAGTGAGTGCCAGGGCTGGAAATGGCCCAGCAGAGCCTCTTCCTTCCCTGGTGTGCTCCTCTCAGGGGGTTCAGCCCCTGCCCTGAGGGAGGAGCTGGGGCTGCCTTGGCTGCAGGGCTGCACCAGCTGCAGCAGGGCTCAGGGGTGAGCAGGGCCCTGCCATCCCCACTGGTGGAAGGAAGGGTGAGGGGAGCTCCTAGCTGAGCCCACACCAGCGCTGCTCCTCTCCAGGTGCTCAGTACCAGCCACAGAAATGCCACGGAGAAATTTCCTCTAACATCAAACAGTTCTGTTCTCCCTTAAAAAAACAAAAAAAAAAATCATTACTGTGGGGAAGGTGTGACTGGGACAGAGCCCTGGTTCCACAGCCCTGCCAGAGCTCAGTGCAGGGCACCCAGAGCAGGCACAGGCAGGGCAGGTGATTCACAATAAAACACTGAAAACACCACTCCAAACAGCCATTTCCTAATTCTCCATCAGAACTCACAAGGGCCCAGCATGGATTGGGCTGGAGGGACACCAAACCCACCCAGAGCCACCCCTGCCATGGCAGGGACACCTCCCACTGTCCCAGGTGCTCCCAGCCCCAATGTCCAGCCTGGCCTTGGGCACTGCCAGGGATCCAGGGGCAGCCACAGCTGCTCTGGGCACCTGTGCCAGGGCCTCAAAGCCAAAAATTCCTTCCCAGTATCCCATCCATCCCTTGCCCACTGTCAGTTTAGTTATTCCCTGTGTCCTGTCCCTCCATCCCTTGTCCCCAGTCCCTCTCCAGCTCTCCTGGAGCCCCTTCAGGCCCTGCCAGGGGCTCTGAGCTCTCCCTGGAGCTGCTCCTGTCCAGGTGAGCCCCCCCAGGTGTCCCAGCCTGGCTCCCCCATTTGGGTTCTCCTGGAGCAGCCCCACGATTTTGTAACCTCCACCAACAACAGCAGAGTCCAAGCTCTGAGCACACCCTGGGCAAGCTGAGGTGTCCCACCCAGGGAACTGCACTTTGATTTTTATTTATTTACACAGTCCAGTATTTCTAAATATTCAATTCAAATCTTTGACAAGCAAAGGTTTCATTCAATTCATACCTTTGACGAGAAAATCTCTCCATGCCAATAATCTCTAAAATATCCCAGGCTCCCTAAAACCTGAGCTTCAGGGAGAACAAACAGCGCTGCTGCAACCTGCAAAAAGTTAATTTTTTCATGCTGCTGCCTCTTCCATTTTCCAGCCCGATTTCTATTCCTAATTAAGCAAACTTGAGTGTGATCCAGAAATACAAAGAGGAGCCGTTGAATTTGGAGACATTAAGAGAATTTTAAATGCCGTGCTTTTAGCCTCAAAACTGAATTCAGGTGAGGAAGAAGTAAGTAAGTAAAATATATTTTTTAATCCTCCACGTACCCCTCTATTAACCACAATTACAACACTTCAAAGCACATTAATTTCCTGCTTTCAAGTTCTCTATAGCAACAGTTTGTTGAAAGAGTTTGATTCCATTATATTATGCCAATACTACCCCGGTAGAAATTTCAATCTTTTTAGACAGAAAGAAGTGCTAAAAAATGACATTAACAACGAGCACAAAGAAATGGAAGCTCAATGCCTCTTAATTTATGCCATTTTCCTGCGGGTTTTTTTAAACCTCTTTTTTCCGTACCAGCTTGGTGCCGCCTCCTGGTGCGGTTTGTGTGTTTGTGTTTCACGGGGGAGCGGCTGAGCAGGGAGGGAAACCCAGGAGGGAGCAGGGGCTGGGACCAGGATCCTGCTGCAGCCAGAACCGAGCCGGAGGGACAGGGACAGGGACAGGGCTGGGAAAGGGCTGGGAAAGGGACAGGGACCGGGACAGGGACCGGGACAGGGCTAGGGGAGCCACGGGGGAGCCAGGGATCCATCCATACCTGGGGACACCTGGGGGGGCTCACCTGGACAGGAGCAGCTCCAGGGAGAGCTCAGAGCCCCTGGCAGGGCCTGAAGGGGCTCCAGGAGAGCTGGAGAGGGACTGGGGACAAGGGATGGAGGGACAGGACACAGGGAATGGCTCCCAGTGCCAGAGGGCAGGGATGGATGGGAGATTGGGAATTGGGAATTGTTCCCTGGCAGGGTGGGCAGCCCTGGCACAGGTGCCCAGAGCAGCTGTGGCTGCCCCTGGATCCCTGGCAGTGCCCAAGGCCAGGCTGGACATTGGGGCTGGGAGCACCTGGGACAGTGGGAGGTGTCCCTGCCATGGCTGGGGTGGCACTGGGTGGGTTTGGGGTCCCTCCCACCCAAACCATTCTGGGATTCTCTCCCTTTTCTGCCCCTCTGCAGTGCTCTCTGTGACAAGAGGGACAGCAGGGAGCAGGGGAGCCCTGAGCACCCAGGGCACCCACAAAGACCTGCAGCACTCAGTGTCACCCTAACTCAGCAGATTAATTGCAGCGAGTTCTGCTTAACCACTTCTCCTAAGACAAGCTGGAAAAGAATTCAATAAAACTTGTGTTAAGCTGATTCCACGCTGCAGTACAAACAAAGTGTGAGCAGCCTAATCCTCTTACACCAGGGAACAGGCTCCTAAAGTCATTATTTAATACGATTAAATACTGCAGGTCATAAAAATTAATTTACACAGCTGCCATGGTTTAAAAGCGACGTGTGCAGAGTGGGACAGATTTCCTTCCCACGGAGAGGCACAGGTGAGCACGAGGGGTGGCTGCCCCTGGACCTGGCAGTGCCCAAGGCCAGGCTGGACACTGGGAGCACCTGGGACAGTGGGAGGTGTCCCTGCCATGGCACAGCACTGGAACCTCCTCTTGGAATGCAAACATTCACTGAAAATTGTTCAAAAATTATTTTAAAAAATCCTTTTCAGGCACAGAGGTCCTGAAACTCCCTCCCAGCCTCACTGAGTTCACCAAAAAGGAGGAAATTAAAGGCTTGGACTGCATGATGTCTTTTCTCTACTTTACCCAAACCTCATTTATCCTTTTTTATTCCCATCCCCAATTTACCACATTTTGCTCCTGAGAACTAAAAGAGGGAGGGAAGAGAGGATGAAGGCACCCATCAGCACTGTGCTGCTCACTCATGGAACTTCAGGTACTGTGTCAGAGTCTTTGAATCCAGAAACAACAAAAGCATTTCTTACATTAAAAAAGGAAGCAATACAAATACATATAGATATATATATATATAAAATATGTAATTATATATAATCATACAATAGCTCTGTTTTCAGAGCTATTATATAATTATATATAATTAATTTTTTATATATAATTGTATAAAAAGTATATTATATACTATATATTTTATACAATAACATAAAATATTATAATATATTTAAATTATAAATATATTTCATATATAAAAATATAAATATATAAATATATATAAATATATAAATATATATAAATATAATATATTAATATAATATATTTTATATTATTGTATAAAATAAATATATACAATAATATATTTATTTAATATATTTTATATTATTGTATAAAATATATATATTATATACAATAGCTCTGTTTTCACTTGGAGACACCAACCTAAACCCCTAAAACCCTAACCCAGCCTAAGGCTGCCCCAGGGCTGCCAGGTGCTGTTACCTGGGGACATCCCCCAGCACAGGAGTGCCCTGGCTGCTGCTGCTGTGCTCCCTGGACCCAGGGGACTGGGGGGCTGCAAAAGCCCTCCCGACCATCCAATCCAGCCATGCCCAGCAGGGCCAGGGCCAGCACTGCCCCTGTCCCCTGTGCCACATCCACAGGGCAGGGAGATCCCCCAGGGATGGGAGCTCCAGCCCTGCCCTGGGCAGCTGTGCCAGGCTGGGCAGCTGTGCCAGGGCCGTGCAGCTGTGCCAGGGCCGTGCAGCTGTGCCAGGGCCGTGCAGCTGTGACAGGGCCGTGCAGCTGTGACAGGGCTGGGCAGCTGTGACAGGGCCGTGCAGCTGTGCCAGGGCTGGGCAGCCCTTCCCATACAGAAATAATTCCAAATACCCCACCCAGACCTCTCCTGGCCCAGCTTGAGGCCGTGTCCACCCTCTAACCCACCCCAAAGAGAAATGCAGCGCTGTCCCCAATTAAAACAATCCATCATTGTTCGGGTGCTGCACATGAAAGAGCAGAGGCTGCAGCCACAGAAAGGATTCTCACCACTAGCATTTTCTGAAGCAATATTTCAACCAGAGGAAAAAGCCTTCCATCACCTCCTGGAAACGCCAGCTCGCAGAGAAATAAATATCTCTTTTGTATCAAAGTGATTCCCAATCCCTTTGATAAATCTTACCACTGTGCAGTTGAAACAACCCCATGAAGGGCTGGAAGGATCATCTAAATGCATCTGAACAACTCTGTTTATTTTGTATTCCACAGCACATCGTGCCAGCCCGCAGAGCTCCTCCATTAGTCTTTAAAAATAGTATTAAAGGACATTTCCGTCTATTTAAATTATGTCTATTTTCATTTAAATGAGTTGCTAAATAACAAGCTCCACGCCAGCATTATGCTGGAGTGTGTGACTGTGAGAAATACACTTCAAACAAAACAAATTAGGAAACCTGGAAATTGCTACAGCAGAGCAAGGACATATTTTTGGGCAAAAGTAAACAGAGAACAACAGCAAGTCATCAAAGATATGGTAATAAACCCCCCGTGCTGCATGTGCGAGGAGCAGCACACACAGAGTGCCTCACTGCACTCCTGGGAGGGCTTTATTTATAAAACAATGCACAGAGCTGGCACCTTGTCTCCTGAGCTGGAGAGGGACTGAGTCCTCAGACTCGGCAGGGCACTGGGAATGCCGAGCTGTCCCACCCCATCCATCCCTCCATCATCCATTCATCAACAATTCATCCATCCCTCCATCTACCACCCATCCATCCATCCATCCATCCATCCATCCATCCATCCATCCATCCATCCATCCATCCATCCATCCATCCATCCATCCCTCCATCATCCATCCATCCATCCATCCATCCATCCATCCATCCCTCCATCCACCATCTATCCATCCATCCATCCCCCCTGGGACAGCCCCAGGGCTCAGGGTGGCTCAGCAGAGCTCCCCTGGCCAGCTCAGGAACAGGAGGGACAGTTCTCCAAGAGCTCTCCACCCTGGAGGTGTGGGATTTATGGGAGCTGAGCAGAATGAAACAGAAACAACAAACCCCAAGGAACCTTGGTACGAAGGCTGGGACGCCCAGAGCTCACCACCTCTGCTGTCATCACTTTTCTCCAGCTGGTAAAAAATATTGAGATTGAGCTCTATAGGACTCAAAGCTCATGGGGATAAAGTCTGGCTCAGGATCAGATTCATGGAATCATGGAGTTATGGAACCAGAATTATGGAATCCCAGACTGATTTGGGTGGGAAGGGACCCCAGATCCCACCCAGTGCCACCCCTGCCATGGCAGGGACACCTCCCACTGTCCCAGGTGCTCCCAGCCCAATGTCCAGCCTGGCCTTGGGCACTGCCAGGGATCCAGGGGCAGCCCCAGCTGTGCCAGGGCTGCCCACCCTGCCAGGGAACAATTCCTTCACTTACCCAAGCTAAAGAAGCATCAAAGTTTGCCTTTAACTAAACCCCCTCTATTTCACATCAGGAATTGGTAGATTATCACACACACCAAGAGCAGGTTAGAGAAGGAGTTCTTCACGTGAGGCACAGCTCAAACACCTCCCAAGGCACAGCTCAAACACCTCCCAAGGCACAGCCCAAACACCTCCCAAGGCACAGACCATCACACAGCAGCTCTGGGAAGCTCCAGGGAAACGTGCCTGGAATGTGGAGCTGCCAGAGCAGCCGGGCACAGCCACCCCAGCACGGAGCCCTGCCACTGCCACTTGGATTTTAATCACTGCCAAATAACTCAGCTCCTCCTGCTCTGCAGCAAGTTCAGGCCAGGGCCTCACTCAGCCACCTACTACGTGTTGCTTGGATATGGATTATTATTTCCCAAGCAGGATGTGGAATATTTTATTTTTGTACCAACGGATCTTGCTCACACGCAATCATTTGCATTCTTAAGGAGCCAACCCAGTCTGCTTTGTAACTCCTGTGAGCCCAGAAAAAGCATCCCCCCACTCCCTCTGTCTTGGGAACGGAATTTTCACAGCACACTAAGTATCTTCTGATTAGAATCTTGGGGTTTTTATAAAAATACAGCTCTGGCATGCCAAGGCACATTAGGCAAGACAAGGAACAAAGTCACACAGTAACAATGAACGTCATAAATAATTAATAAATACATGAACTGAGAGCAGGGATCAGAGCGTGTCTGAGTGTTTGGGCTCAGGACAACACAAAAAGTGACTCACACATAAAACCAATTTCTGCCATGGCTGTAAAGCTGCCCCTCTCCCCTGGCACTCTGGAAAGCTTTCTGAAAACCAGAAAGGTTTGGGTCTTTTTGCTGATATATTTCCAAAGGAATAAATCCATCTTCTGTAAACGGAAGGTGTAGGAAGTTTTCTCAATATAGGTAATTTGCATATATATTTACCCTCTAGAATATTGCCAGCTCCTGTGAGATGTAAAGAAACAATTCAATGTATGCTTTTGGTGCTCTAGCCATGCCACAAATCATGTGCACTTAATTCAGCAGGGCCATAAACCCCACAACTACAGAAGTAATCAAGAACCTACTTAACCTTTCCCCAGCAACCCTGCAAAAATTAGTGAGAAATATGTGACAATCCCCTAAAATTACAATGAAAGGGCAGCGAGAGAGGGGTGCTGTAAAACACCATCGGCGTGAAGGCAAGGAAAAACTGGGAAAATAGAAGAAAAATTAGTTCTGGAGTCATGCTCAGTAATGGCTGATGTATGCTCACAATAAAATGAGATGCAGAATGCAAAACTCCTCGAAAATAAAAGCATCATTTCAACAGGATTCAGCCAACAGGTCTAAGAGTTACAGAATTCCCGTGGGTTGGAGGAAAAAAGCAATGGAACTGTGACACAGAATGCCAGAATTCCTGAGGCTGGAAAAGCCCTCCCAGCCCTGGAGCCCCAGCTGTGCCCACCCTGTCCCCAGCCTGAGTGCCACCTCCAGGTGCCACCTGCAGGGATGGGCACTGCAACCCTCCCTGGGCAGAGCCTGAGCCCCCTTTCCATGGGGAAATATTCCTCCTAAAACACATAAAGTTTTTTTAAACCCAAGGTTTAAAAAATTAAACCCAAGGTCATAAAAAAATTCCGAATTAATGCTCAGGTATATTCCAAACCCAAGGTTTAAAAAAATTAAACCCAAGTTCATATAAAAATTTCAAATTAATGCTCAGGTATATTCAATTAAATTGATGGAATTACAAGGCAGAGAAAGGAAACCCAGGGCAATTGGGAGGAGTTTTCCCACCTTGGTTCAGCCAGATATGGAAGCTCAGATGGACACAGCTATGTTTCAGTACTCATACATATATTTATATATAATATCTCCATATCCGGATTCTTGCAGAAAGCTCAGAAGTTTTAATTTCTCCAAGATAACCCGGAGCCAAGTGCAGACTCTCCCCACACAAAGTCCTGAAGGCTTTCACCAGCAGCGTGGTGCTGTCCCTGCATGCACTTTTAAAATAAAGAAATAATGTAATATTTAAAACTTCAGCTCCTCAAAGTCAGACCTCGAATCTACACTTGGAAAATTAAATAGTTTGCCTCATCACAGAAGTCCCAAATGGTGAATAATTTCTGTCAGCCCACACGTCTCTTTTGTAGAAGAGGAGAATTAAAGCATTCAGAGGTATTTGTAAAGTGAAACACAGATTGACTTCGAGAAAATCCATGGCCCAGCATGGCTGGAGGTGCCACTTGGAGGTAATTACTGCAATTTCTTCTACAATTTCACAGCCAGGTCAGCGAACCTGTGCATTATTTGGTACATTTAATGTGGGGAATGTGTCCTGCTCTCAGGGCTGGGGGGTCTTGGGACAATCCTGCAGCCAAGGCAGAGCCCAGGGCTGAGATCCCAGAGTGCCCTGGAGCATCCTGGAGCATCCCGGAGCATCCCAGGGCACCCCAGAGCACCCCTGGGCTCCCCGGAGCACCCCAGAGCATCCCGGAGTATCCCAGAATATCCCAGAGCACCCCAGGGCTCCCCGGAGCATCCTGGAGCATCTCAGAGCACCCCGGAGCATCCTGGAGCATCCCAGGGCACCCCGGAGCATCCCAGGAAACGCTGGAGCATCCCAGGGCACCCCAGAGCATCCCAGAGCACTGCAGGGCACCCCAGGGCTCCCTGGAGCATCCCAAAACGCCCCAGAGAATCCCGGAGCACCCCAGGGCACCCCAGAGCATCCCGGAGCACCCCAGGGCTCCCTGGAGCATCCCAGGGCACCCCGGAGCACCCTGGAGCATCCCGGAGCACCCCAGGGCACCACAGAGAATCCCAGGGCATCCAGCCCCAGTGGCAGGAGCAGGGTGTGCCACAGGAAGGGTGGGATGGAGCAGCCACACTCAGGACAGCAGCTGCCCGTGGGGTTTGGCTTCCCAAGCACTCAGAGATGGAACCTGGGCACGTCCTGGGCTGGCAGGAGCCACCAGGAGCACCCAGGCCAGCTCCTGTCGGCTCCTCTGAGCCAATCCACTGAGAGGCTTAACCTGGAATGGGCTGGACAATGACAGAAAATGGTTAAAAAAGTAAATAACTCACTCTGGTGTTTGCGTCTCTTCTTTGAGATACTTCTCTTGTGAGAAGTCTTCTCACTTCCCAGCCTCTCAAATTTTATCTCTAGAAATCTCTTCCAAACCTTGAACAGCAACAATTAAAATCTACTTGTTAGAGGTACATTAGCTGCAAAGGGAAATAGGAAAGGTCAGGGATGAGGAACTTGTGAGCCTCCCCCAGAGCAGGTCAGGAGCTGCTCTGACAGGAGCCTTCACTTGAACTAAACAAAGTGTTCTGTTCTGGAGTGGGGCACAAACGGGAGCATGCAGAGCTCAGAGTCTGGAGGTGGGTGGCTTTGGGCTGTAATTTTAATTAATGCTCGTCCCTGCACGCAGTGCTTGGTATTTCTGTGCTGTTAAAGGCAGATTTGGGGTGGTTTTGCTGCCATGCCAACCCTGCCGCTGGCAAGTGCTGGCAGGAACAGAAAACTGGCAGGGAGAGCCTGGGAGCCAGCACTGGCCTGCCGTGCCAGGGACCAGCGTGGTCTGCTGTCCCAGGGCATCCCCTTGGGATGGAACTCCCTCCAGAGCACACAGCCTGTGGCTCCTCAGCCCCGGGGGCACCAGCACCTCCAGCCCTGCCCCATCCCATTGCCATCCCATCCCATCCCACCGTGGGGGTCCAGGGGAGCCAGCCAAGAGCTGGGGCAGGTGGAGCCTTTGCCCCCCATGGGTTTCCCCCATCAGCAGCCCCTCCCATTGTTTGTGGTGCCTCCAAAGCCAGGAGGAGCCCCCACAGCTGGGCAGGGCCAGGAGTACCCTCAGCCTTCCCATAGAGGCAGAACCCAGGCAGGGCAATGCCTGACCCAGCAATCACCCACTGCCATTCCTGCATCAAACAGGGCTCTGCTGGATCCTGGTACAAGGCATCCCATCCCAAACACCTCTGCTGCAGAGCCAAACCCTCTCCTGGGCACAGCAGGGACAGGGAGCCTGCCTGGGCTCTGGGCTCCAGGAGCAGCTGTGGCACAGCTGGGCTGGGGATGCCCTGCCCTGGCAGAGAGAGCACACAGGGCAGGGCAGAGTCAGGGCCTGGGGCAGGCTGGGCTGGAACAGAGACTGGGCAGAGTTCCAGAATAAAGCAGGGATTGATTCACAGCATCTCCTCCATGGATCCACCTTGGGCAGCACAAGAGCCCAGCCAGGGCTGCACCCAAGATGAACCCAAATGGCCCCAAAATGAACCCAAGATGAACCCAAATGGCCCCAAAATGCACGATGGGCACGGGGTCTGTCCCTGGGATCAGTTCTGCTCCATTTGCATCTTGCAGTTCATTGTCCCATCCCAGCTTTAGCCCAGGCAGTCCCACCCTGCTTGTTTTTCTCTCTGCAGCCCACGGTGTTTGTGCTCCTGGGCTGAGATTTGGATCATTTGTCCTTGGTGCCCAGCTGGAGCAGGAATTGTTTTGTGTCCCTGCTCTGTGCACAGAGCTCAGCATCCCCTGATGTGAGCCCAGCCCCACACACTAAAGCAGCTCAGAATGGGAAAACAGAAAAGCCAAAGCTGGGGCACCCCTGTCTGTGCAGTCACGCCCCAGGAGGGGCAGGACGTGCCACATTTCCCTCTGCTGACCCAGCAGCTCTCAGGAACTCACAGCAGCAGCTCAGGGATGGGTAAAGCTCCGGTTCTGCAGCACTGCACGGACAGGAGAGCAGGACAGGCTGTAAATAAATGGGTTTTATCCTCTCCCATCAGTCTCCCAGGGACAGCATGGGCTATTTCAGGAATACCTGCAGCATCAAGGACCACTCAGAGGGAGGAGGGACGGGAGGTGCTCAGAGCAGAGCAGGAGCTGCCACGCTGATCTCCAGCAGTGAGTGAATGGACCCAAGAGCTCCCCAGCTCCAGGAGGGCAGCCCAGCCCCGTGCCCTGAGCCATAAACGGTGACAGCAGAACAGCAATGTCACACACACATTTTATGGAAAAGCATTTCTTCAGGATTTCTCCTCCTGAGAAGCTGAGAGGCCTCAGGAACAAAATGCAAACATTGATTATCTGCTGCTGTGGAATGCAACAGGTGCATCTGGGATTGGTCTCATGGGGTTGTTTCTAATTAATGGCCAATCACAGTCAGCTGGCTCAGACACAGAGCCCATGCCACAAACCTTTGTGATCATTCTTTTCTATTCTATTCTTAGCCAGCCTTCTGATGAAATCCTTTTCTTCTATTCCTTTAGTATAGTTTTAATGTAATATATATCATAAAATAATAAATCAGCCTTCTGAACCATGGAGTCAGATCCTCATCTCTTCCCTCATCCTCAGACCCCTGTGAACACCACCACACAACACAGGTGATTTCTATAATGCACTCAGCCTTTTCCCTTCAACGATAACCAGAAAAATCCCCCCTTTGTTCTCTTCTCACAGACACCACTCATTTTCCAGCTCCAGAGACATGAATATTCATGGCTATTGTTTGCATGGGGGGGCTCCCTCCACTCCCTCCCAGTTTCTGAAGTAAAATCTAAACTTCTGCTAAATTGCAGAACTCCAATGGATACTTTGCTTTTAATTACTTTCCAAAGTGCTCGCTGTCTGACACTGAGGGATGCATTCTTCAGCTGGGTGATGCATTTATTTACTGCGCTGTGCTTTTGGAATGTGCAGAATGTTTATAATTAGGCTGTGTAACCATGCGAGCCTTCAGCTGCTGTTTGCTGGGTTTAAAGCAGGTTTGTTCTGCATTTCCAGAGCGGGAGGAGCCACCACGCTCCGGGAACGTTATGCACTAATCTTTGTACTTCCAGGGTAGGGGAAAAGAAAAAACCACTTTAAAATTCCAATTGTGGCACTGGAATGCTGCCAGGTGCAGGGCAGAGATGCCAGTTCCAGCCGGGGAGCTGGGGCACGGCAGAGGGGTGACAATGACACCCAGAGTGGCTCGGAGGGACCCAGCAGCTCCAGCTCCTGAACTGGGATGGGAGCTGGGGCTGGGGGAAGCTCCTGAGGCACCAGGAGCAGGACCTGGGCTGTAGAAGGTGCCCCTGCCATGGCCTCTGAGCGCCCTTCCAAGGCAAACAGCCTGGGATTCCAAAGGGGAACCTTCCCTTCCCTGGGCTGAGCCTGGCTGGGGACAGCAGTGACAGCACTGACAGTGCTCCAGCCCAGCCCCAGCCCAGGGACTGGGCTCTCTCTGCTCCCACCTCCAAGGCCGTTTTCAAGGCAAACACCCTGGGATTCCAAAGGGGAGCCTTCCCTTCCCTGGGCTGAGCCTGGCTGGGGACAGCAGTGATAGCAGTGACAGCAGTGCCCAGCAGTGACAGCAATGCCCAGCAGTGACAGCAATGGCCAGTGGTGACAGTGCCCCAGCCCTGCCCCAGTTCACGGACAGGTCTCTCTCTGCTCCCACCTCTGAGGTCGTTTCCAAGGCAAACACCCTGGGATTCCAAAGGGGAACCTTCCCTTCCTTTCCCTGGGCTGAGCCTGGCTGGGGACAGCAGTGACAGCAATGCCCAGCAGTGTCCAGCAGTGACAGTAATGCCCAGCAGTGACAGCAGTGCCCGGCAGTGCCAGCGCTCCAGCCCAGCCCCAGCTCAGGTGTAAGGCTCTCTCTGCTCCCACCTCCAAGGTAGTTTCCAAGGCAAACACCCTGGGATTCCAAAGGGAGCCTTTCCTCCCCTTCCCTGGGCTGAGCCCGGCTGGTGACAGCAATGCCCAGCAGTGCCCAGCAGTGCCCAGTCCAGCCCAGGGCTGTCCCTGCTCCCACGGGCACTGCCCAGCTCAGTTATTTCACCCATCCCTGCCCCTCTCTGAGCCCTGCCAAAGCCATGTCAGGCACAGGCAGCTCCTGCCTGCTGTCCTGCCCAGCAGTGGCACCGACACCCTTGGGACCAGCCTGGCACCCCTGTGCAGCTCACAGCACTCCAACACAGGCTAATGCTGTCCAGTTAGGGAATTTATAACCCAGGATTAAAGGATGGGGTCGTTTTCCTCATTATTTCACACACCCATTATTTTTAAATTGTTCTTGTTGGTTTCTGCTCTAAGAAATCCACATTTGGTGGCAGGTTGGACCATCTGTTAACACACATGTGATTTCAAAATTCTCCCTCGTGTCATCCTGCAGCAGAGTCCCCACCCATATGTGATTATCTCACCACACAAATGTTCATTTCCATCTTCCCGTACAAGTTTCCTGGTGAGTGCTCAGACTCTGCATGATCTTCCCTTAGAACACAGGCTAAAGTTGAACCCAGGCCACAGAATACACAAATCAAAGCTTTGCCACCTTCCCATGCTGCTCTTACAGCTGGAGCCAAAGAGAGTTATGCAATATGGGACTTTTCTGCTCAGGAGCTCAAAAATTATTAATGGAATACCATCTTTTCTAAGAATCACTTTTTTCTCCTTTCCTCCCCCAAAACAACCTCACAAACTACCTTAGTTTTGTTTGGGTTTTTTTTGCCATAAACTTTCAGTCATTACCAAATCAACAGAAAATGCAGATTATGCTCTGCTGTCACTGCCCATGGAAGGGGGTTTGGATCTAGGAGGGCTTTAAGGTCTCTCCCAGCCCAGCCCAGGCTGTGATTCTGTGAACATCCCAAAAGCAAAGTGGGCAAAAGAGAGGGTCCCTCCAAAACCCCCCCACAATCCAGCAGGACCCCTCCTTTGCTGGGGCAGCAGCTTTGCCCCTCCTGGGACAGAGCTACTGCTTTGAACATCCTCCTGTGAATGTCCCACAGCTGCAGAATCCCGAATGGTTTGGGTGGAAAGGACCCCAAATCCCCCCAGTGCCACCCCTGCCATGGCAGGGACACCTCCCACTGTCCCAGGTGCTCCCAGCCCCAATGTCCAGCCTGGCCTTGGGCACTGCCAGGGATCCAGGGGCAGCCACAGCTGTGCCAGGGCTGCCCACCCTGCCAGGGAACAATTCCCAATCTCCCATCAATATCCCATGGATCCCTCCTTTCCTGCCCCATCCCACTGCAGCTCCAATCCCCTCTCAAACCCAGCTCTGGGGCTCTCCAGGGTTTCCCCTGAGCCAGCTGGCAGCAGGTGGAGGAGCTGCAGCACCCAGGGACTTTGGGCAGGTGTTTGGCTCCCGTGGCAGGAGCAGGGTGAGCTCGGGGCTGAGGGGAGCTCAGGTCCCTGTGCCAGCCCTGGGGGAGCAGCCCCAGCCAGCAGCAATTTCTGCAAGCCTGCAAGTTGCAGGTGCAGGCAGCGACACTCCATCATTCTCCTTCTCTCCTTGTGAGATTTAAATAGGTCAAGTCCCTCGCTCGGCGCGGAGCAGGAAATTGTACATCGCCACAATTGCGTTTCAGAATGGATAATGGGCCCGTTTAAGTGTTATCATTAGAGAAACGACAGCAAAATACAGCTGGGCAAGTCCTCCCCCTTCCCCACGCACTCCTGTACTCTGATGCCTCTGAGTTATTCCAATCTGCAGCTCTTTGCTTCCCATCACTGCCTCTCAAACACACAGACGAGAAATTGGATTAAAGACGTGCTGGAGAGAGCACTCAGCCCGTGCTGAGCCTGCCAGCTGAGGATGCTCGTGCCCAGGTGAGGACAGAGCCTGTCAGGATGGCCAGGACAAAACCGACCCTGCACCAAGGGACAAAACCTGACCCTCAAAACCCGATCCTGCACCAAGGGACAAAACCCGACCTTGCACCAAGGCACAAACCCGACCCTGCACCAGGGGACAAAACCCGACCCTGCACCAAGGGACAAACCCAACCCTGCAGCAGGGTGACAAAACCTGACCCTGCACCAAGGGACAAAACCGACCCTGCACCAGGGGACAAAACCCTGATCCTGCAGCAGGGGACAAAACCTGACCCTGCACCAAGGGACAAAACCCGACCCTGCAGCAGGGGACAAAACCCAACCCTCAAAACCCGATCCTGCAGTGGGGGACAAACCCTGATCCTGCACCAAGGGACAAAACCCAACCCTGCAGCAGCTTTCCAGCAGCACCACGCTGAGCCAAAACCCCAAAACAGAGCAGTGGGGTCCCCTCACAAAAACAATGAGAGAGGGAAAGGAGGCAGGAAAAGAGAAGCAAACCCACATGCTCACATCACTTGGTCTGAGGCAGTAACTCCCCTCTTACACTGCACATCTGTACCCCTGCCCAAAGCAGCTGCTCACACAGCTCTGACACAGCTGAGGCAGGAAGGAGAGGGAGAGCTCGTTAATGGGAGCTGAGAACATTTAACCAGAAATGTTAAACAGGAACCAAAAGGCAGAGCTGGGTCACCACAGAGCTTGGCACGCAAAGAGCCACGGGCTGGAAAGGCTGGGGATGGAAACAGCCCCGAGGCACAGGGGGGGCCCTGGGACCCCAAACCCACCCAGTGCCACCCCTGCCATGGCAGGGACACCTCCCACTGTCCCAGGTGCTCCCAGCCCCAATGTCCAGCCTGGCCTTGGGCACTGCCAGGGATCCAGGGGCAGCCACAGCTGCTCTGGGAATTCCATCCCAGCCCCTTCCACTCTGCCAGGGAACAATTCCTAACTCCCAATATTCCATCTAAATGTACCCATTGTCAGCTTAAATCCATTCCCTGTGTCCTGTCCCTCCATCCCTTGTCCCCAGTCCCTCTCCAGCTCTCCTGGAGCCCCTTCAGGCCCTGCCAGGGGCTCTGAGCTCTCCCTGGAGCTGCTCCTGCCCAGGTGAGCCCCCCCAGGTGTCCCAGCCTGGCTCCAGGCTGGCGGCCCAAGGCCAGCTCACATCCAGCCCCAGGGCAAACACAAACCCCAGGACAGCTGAGCCCCGAGGCTGCTGCCCCCCAGAGCAGGGAGCACACCTGCCCCAGGTGTTCCTCCAGTGGGGGCAGCCCTGGGGCAGGAGGGGCCTGCAGGGAGCTCTGGGGCTCCCCAGGGCCGGTGCCAGCCCAGGAATTCAGCCCTGTGTGGGTGCTGGGGCTGCAGGGAGCTGGCACCCACCTGCAGCCCTGGCACTCAGCAGATGCACACGGAGCTGCAGCAAACTGTGAAATGAGCTGTCACTCAGCAGGGCTCAGCTTTGGATCCTGTCTGCTGCTAATTCCCACTGCCACCAGAGCCCAGAAAACAAAACCCTGCTCAGAACCAATCGGGCTCTGGGGAAATTGAATTGTGGAGCAGGTTTGGGAAGCAGCAGGTTTGACTTTGCCACTCCTTGCCAAAGAGAGGTGTCCACGAGTGCTCAAGCCAAATCCTCTGCACTGATCCTAATGGAAAATGCTAAAAGAGAGAAAATGAGAATGTTAAACCCTGCTAAAAGGATCCAGCTGATTTGCCATGCAATGGGGTTTATTCTTTAGTGATACTTTTCCTGCCTGAATGAAATCAGGATGCTTAAAGGCTGCATCCCAATGATCCTGATTAGCTGTGTGACTTGAGGGATGTCTGAAGGATTCAGATAACCAGCACTTGGGATTACACTGAATTTCTGGGTGAATTTGGGATTCAGGAGGAATTCCAGATGGTCCCCAATGTGGATAACGAGGTAGCACATGTTCAAGGCTTTTCTACATCTGCCCCAGAGCCAATTCTGCATTTTCTGTGTGATGCACCCACGACAGAGAGCAAGGCAGAGCAGGCAGTCAATAATGCTGGAGAGCAAGCACAGAGCAGCTCTGGGGAAGGGTTTGGTTTGTGACTCAGGGACAGGAGCAGCACACAGCCCTTCTTGGGGGGGTCCCTGGGGCAGCACCCAGGGCTCACCTGGTCACCTCACTGCACCTGCAGGGAGGAGCCTGGATGGGAAATGCTGGAGCTGGGGGTGCTCCTGTCCCTTCAGAGGGCTCTGAATGCCCAGACAGGCTCAGCCCTGTCCACTGGGCTGCCCTGGACACAGGTGTGGGGCCAGGGCAGCCTCAGCCCGGGGTTCCATGGGAAAAGGACCCAAACCCACTCCAAGAGCTGGGGAACATCACAGAGCAGGGACCCACAGGCTGGAAAAGCCCTCAGGCCGTGGGGTCCAGCCCTGCCCAGGGCCCCAGGGATGCAGCCCCTTCTGACCTCCAAATCCTGGGCATTGCTGGCATCTCATCACAGGGGTTCCATGCTGTTGGCTCCCCATCACAAAAGTTCCACACCTTCCTGGTATTTCTCACGGGCAGCTCTCAGAGCTCTGACTCTTTCTCCTTCCCAAAGCAGCCACTGACCCCAGTTCCCTTCCCAACACCTCCCCACTCCTTTATAGCATCTTCTTCTCACTGGGTACAGCTGTGGCCTGGTAAAGTCAGGTCTGTTCCTGATCTTTGAGAATTGGCCCAGCTGCAGCTCCTTAGGGCTGAGATTACTTTCTGCACTGTCTTTATTTTCTTATATCCTATCCCCCTACAGGGCACTGGGGTAAGAATAACAGAGAGCAGGTCCCAGAACTCTAAACCACAAACCAGGGAATTACAGAGCCATGGGAGCCAGGCCAGAGCAGAGAGGGTGCACCCAGGGTGGCAGGGACACCCCAGTGACACAGCCGTGTGACACAGTGACATCCCAGTGACACAGCCATGTGACACAGTGACACCCCAGTGACACAGCCGTGTGACACAGTGACACCCCAGTGACACAGCCATGTGACACAGTGACACCCCAGTGACACAGCCGTGTGACACAGTGACATCCCAGTGACACAGCTGTGTGACCCAGTGACATCCCAGTGACACAGCCGTGTGACACAGTGACACCCCAGTGACACAGCCCTGCCACCCCAGCCGTGTGACCTGGCACGGGACAGCACCCCCTGGCACCCAGGCTGGGCAGGGACAGCACCCCTGGCACCCAGGCTGGGCAGGGACACTCAGGAGAGCCCCCAAACCCGGGCTGAGGGCATCTGGAGCAGTTGGAATAAACCCAGCCCGGGTACACACAAGGGCAGCTCGTTCCCACCAGCCAAAGCCCTGGAGCTGCCATTGCTGCTTTTCACAGAAGGAAAAACCAAACTCTGTCAGAACTCAGCGCATCCCTCTGGGTGCCCAGAGTTGCCAGGACCCTGCCAGGGGGCTCAGGGACCCTGGCACACAGCCCAGGGCACCTGGGGATTTGATTGTGACCCCTGGAGCAAATTGCCAGCTTTGTATGAGGATCTGAAAGTCACAGAAGTTTAAATAGTGTAATAATAAAATGATCACAGGGTGAAAATGTAGATTTTGGGATTTTTGGAGTGGGGGTTATGGGGACAAGATGGAGCAATCTGGGCATGTCCAGCCTTTCTTCTTCTTCTTCTTGTTCTCCATTTTCTGCAGTGATGTTGGCACTTTGGGATGGGTTTAGAGTAGAAGTTCACTGCCTAACACAGGTGATAGGTATTAGGAATTCAGTGTAAATATGTTATAGGTAGTTTGCAGTATAAAAGGACAGAGTGCCTGTGGCTGCCCAGCTGAGCAGATCTTGGATGGGCAGAAAGAAAATTTTATAGATAAGAATTAATAAACAACATCAGGAGTAAAAAGTGAAGAGTCCAGACTTGTTCTTGGGACACACGGGCTGAAACAGAGACACCCTGCACATCTGGGGCAGTAATTGGGCTGAAACAGAGACACCCTGCACATCTGGGGCAGTAATTGGGCTGAAACAGAGACACCCTGCACATCTGGGGCAGTAATTGGGCCAGAGCAGAGACACTCTGCACATCTGGGGCAGCAATGAACAATCAAACACCCAAGAAATCCCAAGAGAGCAGCCCAGAGCAAAGCCAGGTCAGTATTGATAAAACCACTGGCTTTCAGTGCACCTGGGAGATCCCCCCTCACTCCCCCAGTTTCTTTTCCAAGGGGTACAATAGCATGCACCTCCACTGCTGGGAATTATCCTATTTCAGAGGTTAAAGATGCCATTTTGCCTGCATTTGCTTACTCCGAGTGGTGCCAGCTTTTGATATTTTTATCAACTTATAATTTACATGTTTTCACCTCTCGCTATCAAACAAATGCATCATCTTCAACACCATCACTTCCCACTCCACCACAGCACCCCAGACCCTGCAGGCCACATGGAAGCCTGTTCAATCCCCTCAGGAAGGAAAGAGAGCAAAGGAGAAGGTGGTTTTAAATGGGAGGAAATTATTTTCTCATTAAGCAAATAGATGGGGTGTGCCAAGCCAGGAGTAATCGTGGTTCTATGGGATGGAGGTTGAGCTTGAGTGGCTGAAAAATTGCCCTTGAGGAGGAGCTGAAGCCCCAGGCCCTGCTTGCTGTGCAGTCAGGAGGAACAACACTGAGGGTACAGCCAGGTGAGTCTGTTGACGATGGTGTCAGGGGTTTGTAGAGGATGGAAGAGACAGGATCTTGATTCCATGATCAGAAGGCTTGATTTATTATATTATGATATAGATATAACATTATAACTATACTGCATAGAGATAGGAAAGAAAGAGGCTTCTTCTGAAGCTGGCTAAGCTAAGAATAGAATAGAAAGAATGAATAACAAAGGTCTGTGTGTGCAGAGAGCGAGAGCAGCTCCACTGTGAGTGGTCAGTAAATCCAAACATCTACAGGGACCAACCACAGGTGGACCTGTTGCATCCACAGCAGCAGATAATAATTGTTTACATTTGTTACTGAGCTTCTCAGCTCCAGCAGGAAAAATCCTACAGAAAGGATTTTTCACAAAGGATGTCTGCGACAGTGAGTCTGAGTCCCTGCACCCCTTGGGATAGTGAATCACTCTGGTGTCACACACATCTTCTATGGAGATTCCTTTCCTTGGGATTTTTCCTCCTGAAAAGCTGAGAGGTCTCAGGAACAAGATGCAAACATTGATTATCTGCTGCTGTGGAATGCAACAGGTGCATCTGGGATTGGTCTCATGTGGTTGTTCCTAATTAATGGCCAATCACAGTCAGCTGGCTCAGGCTCTCTGTCCAAGCCACAAACCTTTGTGATCATTTTTTCCTATTCTATTCTTAGCCAGCCTTCTGATGAAATCCTTTCTTCTATTCTTTTAGTATAGTATTAATATAATATATATCATAAAATAATAAATCAGCCTTCTGAAACATGGAGTCAGATCCTCATCTCTTCCCCCATCCTCAGACCCCTGTGAGCACCATCACAGGGCAGAGGCCCAGGGAACCACAGAACTGCCTGGAGAAGCCTCTCAGAGCCCTGAGCCCAGCCATGCCAGCCCTGCCATGCCAGCCCAGCCATGCCAGCCCAGCCATGCCAGCCCTGCCATGCCAACCCAGCCATGCCATCCCAACCATGCCAGCCCTGCCATGCCAGCCCTGCCCGTGTCCCCAGTGCCACCTGCCCAGGGCTGTGACATCCCCAGGGTGGGCTCACGGCCCCTCACAGGGGGCACAGCTTCACTCCCCCCACACCAAAACCCTCCTGCACCCCTCACAGCCCCCAGAGCAGGAGAGGCCCTGCTCAGAAAGGGAATTTAAAGGTAATTTAGGCCAGTCTGATGGATTCGTGTTACAGCACAGATCGGTTTCCAAAGGCTGCATCCAAAAGCCAAAGTATAAATGGAATGCTTGAGGAAATATTATTTACACGTTGTGTTTTCAGAGAGCAGCAAAGCATTGTTTTAAAATGATGTTTCTGAGCCCTTTTGATAAACTGTGTATACAAAGAATAAATTCAAAGTCAGGTCCGTGACGGCTGTCAAACCCACAGCATTTATTTACAGGAAAGGGGAACAGTATTTTGACTTCTCCCGAGCAGCCTTTCAGGAAGGGCAGCTTTCTGTGACTTAAATGCACCAAGAAATGCCACATTAGTCAAAGGTCTGTTTCCCCACTGGAGCAGGGGCATTATTTGGCAGTGACCTCCAAATGGCCTCTATATTTCAGCAGGGTTGCACCAAGGGTAGAGCTAAAGGCAGCACAGCCCTCACAGTGCTGGAATAAAATCCCAATATCCATCCAGGTGGAACGTGCCTGGGCTGCTCTGGGCCTCAGCCCCTTGGCTGCAGGTGAGAGCTGTGGGGTTTTACACAGAGACACCTCTGGTGCCTGGGTGCTGCAGCTGGGCACTAGAAACCAAGGCCAGGCTTGTGGGGACTCAGGATTTACCTGCCCTCTGAGGGCACCGACACACCTGGGCTGCCCTCTGAGGGCACTGACACACCTGGGCTGCCCTTTGTGCACTCTGAGGGCACCGACACACCTGGGCTGCCCTTGGTGCACTCTGAGGGCACCGACACACCTGGGCTGCCCTTGGTGTCCCTCTGAGGGCACCTGACACACCTGGGCTGCCCTTGGTGCACCTTGAGGGCATTGACACACCTGGGCTGCCCTTGGTGTCACTCTGAGGGCACTGACACACCTGGGCTGCCCTTGGTGTCCCTCTGAGGCATCCCAGCTGTGCCCATCCCCACCCTGTCCCAGCCCTGAGTGCCAGCTCCAGGTGCCACCTGCAGGGATGGGCACTGAACCCTCCCTGGGCAGAGCCTGAGCCCCCTTTCCATGGGGAAAAAATTCCTCCCAAAACAATTAAAGGTTTTTAAACCCAAGGTCATAAGAAAGTTCCAAATGAATGCTCAGGTATGTTCCATTAGATTGGCAGAACTGCAGGACAGAGAAGGGCAGCCCAGGGCAATTGGGAGGAACCAATCTGAACCAACATACTTTTAAAACTAAAATTAAATCTGCTCAATTTAGTGGCAGAAGCACCTAATATCTCCACTTTTGAAAAGAGACTTGTTTTCAATTTTCTCTTTGATCAACACTAACACTTTACAATAACACTGAAGATCCATCTCTTTCTTACTTCTTGGCATTTTTATCATCAGCAGCTCCTACTATTATTTTAGTCATACTATTTGCTTGTTTCTGCATTAGAATCCATCCCTCCTTCCTTGCCCTTTCCAGCCTGGCACTGGCTCAGCACGAGGAAATCCTGGGCTCAGGCTGTCTGGGACTGGGACTCACCACAGCTGAGCTTTGGCTGCTAAAGCCCTGAACCATTGATGGGGAATCAAACATGTATTTTTTAAACACAGCCTGACCTCATCAGGTGACTGTACAAAATAATTCAGGCTGCACTCGTGTGTCCCCTGACACCTGCCTTTGTGCTGAGGCACAAAATAAACCAGTGCAAACGAATCATTCTCAGGTGCCCAGAACAAGAATATTTGCCACCTTTTTATGTCACAAATTATGAGTTTCATTGCCACAGCCACTGTTATTATTCCATCTGCTCATCCCTAACAACCACTGCGAGGGCTCTGAGCTCTGCAGTGCAAGGACAGTGAGGAATGAAGCTGAAATTCCCACCAGCCTCCAGCCCTGAGCCAGGGGAGCTCTGTGAGCTGCTGAACGTTTGCTGCACTCCAGCAAAGACTTTTTAATGTCCTGTAAAGCTCAGAGCAGGGCAGCAGCTCAGTGCCAGGGCAGTGCAGCACCCAGGACACCCCGAGCTCCTGCAGTGCCCTGGCCCTGCAGGGACCCTGCCCAGGGGCACCGGGAGCCACAGCAATGAGGGGACCCCCATGGACCCCTCCTCACAGCCAGGGTGTGACAGGGGGCCCAGGATGGGGAAGGGATGAGGATCTGACTCCATGATTCACAAGGCTGATTGATTATTTTATGATATATATTATACTAAAACTATACTAAAAGAATAGAAGAAAGGATTTCATCAGAAGGCTGGCTAAGAATAGAATAGGAAGGAGTGATAACAAAAGTTTGTGGCTCAGCTCTCTGTCCAAGCCAGCTGACTGTGGTTGGCCATTAATTAGGAACAACCACATGAGACCAATCCCAGATGCACCTGTTGCATTCCACAGCAGCAGATAATCAATGTTTGCATTTTGTTCCTGAGGCCTCTCAGCTTCTCAGGAGGAAAACTCCCAAGGAAAGGATTTTCCATAAACAATGTCTGTGACACCAGAGTGATTCATTATCCAGGGGGTGCAGGGAGGTGGCAGGAAGGGCAGAGGAGCTCTGGGGCCAGGTGCCCTGACTGGATGCAGGTGCAGAAATGGA